>VDFB02193867.1:522375066-522532873 GCA_007258455.2 Sequoia sempervirens | reverse complement strand
TGATTATTTCAAAAACATTACAACACTAAATCAAGGAAACATTAAGCTTAGTTAACAAGGAGGGCCCAAACAAGAAAGAAAAAAGGATATTTTTTTTGTTGCCACAATTGTATATAATGTATGCATTTTGTCTTGTGACTATATTTCAAGTAGAACCTAAAGAAACACATGTTGTAGTAGTGACGAGGATATTCATATATTGAAGATGCACTATAGATTATGGCTTGTGTTATCCTGAGGATATTGATTTCATACTAAGTTCTTTTACAAATGCAAATTAGGCTGGTTGTGTTGATGACAGGAAAAGTACAAGTGGTGGTGCATTCTTTCTTGGATGTAGATTGGTGTCATGGTTAAGTAAGAAGCAAGATTCAGTTTCATTATCCATTATAGAGGTTGAGAGTACTACAACATCATGTTTTACACAAGTTTTTTGGATGAGACAGATATTGAATGATATTAGAGTAGTATATGCTGATCCTATTTCTATCTTTTGTGATAATACAAGTGTAATTAACATTTCAAAGATTCCAGTGATGAATTCAAGGATAAAGAACATATCAATTAGGTATATCACTTTCTGAGAGAGAAGGTTATGGAGAATGAGGTAAAACTTGAGTGTGTACCTACAAATGATCAAGTTGTTTACATATTTACTAAGGCTTTCCCTAAGGATACTTTTGAGTATCTTTAGGAGGAGTTGGGGGTTATTTTCATTCCTTCCTTGAACTAGATAGATATGTAGATGCATCAATATTTTTTAGGATGATCTTGGTGGCCACCTCTCAGGAGGACTAGGTAGTGTAATGTGTTGTCATTAATTTTCTAATTTGATTGGTTGTATTCCTAAAGGGGATTATTCTAAGTAGGTATCTTGGTTTGATATAAAAGGGGGAGAACAATGCAATTTTTTCCTTTTCCATTGATGTCAAAGGGGGGGAAAGTATCTTGTGAAAAAAATTATCTATTCGTGGGGAGAAAAGAAAGCAATTCATAAGAAACTATGTTCAGAGTTGTTATGTTTTTTTTTACTAGTTTCTCACATTTTGTGTTACTATCAATGGAAAAGGGGGAGATTGCTACAATTATGAAGGTGTTGTCATTGATGTCAAAGTTCTATGTGTTTGAAGATGTGTAGGATATTGAAAATTTTGATAAAATAAGGAAACATGGTGTTGCAAAGGTGTTCTTGTTTTGCATCACATTTCTTCTAGGTTGAAGATATGCTTTTGTGGCTTGGATATGTTGGTTAGAGTTGTTTAGAGTTTCTATATCTAGAATTTTGGCTTCTCAATAGTTGGTTAGAGGAACTTGTGTTCACCAATATGTGAACTTGTAATGTAGTGTTGTATAGAGTTGTTTCAAAGAAATGTATTTTCTCCACATTTCTCAATAGTTTATTTTTAGGACTCGTGGTTTTCAAGGAAAGTTAATGATTTTTTTCTCTTTTTTGTTTCAAGAGGATTTGTGGTTAGGAGTATCAAAAGAAAGTCTTTTGAGTTTCAGAATATTGCAATATCTAGTAGTGTTTTCTAGATAAACAATATGATTATAATCTTCAGGAGAAATTTGTTGCAAAGGAAGTTGATTTTCGTAATGATCATGGATCATTTTCAAGATAATTTTTCTATCTAGAATTTCAATTTATTTTTAAGAAAGTGTGTACTTAATGTTCAATGTGTTTTCACGGGTAATGACTAACCCAGTGTCTACAATACATCGAAGATGTTCAAGTATTAATGAAGGCATAGCATGGCATGTGAGATTTAATTTGGGTTTTAGTTAAGTGTTGTTTTGGTCAACTTTCATTCCTATCAACTACAAGAATATTTAGTGTCAACCTAATTTGAGATTCCAAAGTGTGAAGCATGTAATGTCATCCTAGGAGAAATTTTTCAAGGTTGAGGATAGTATAAGTATGAATCTAGATGTTTAAAGTTATTAGAATATAAAATATAAGAGAGAAAAGAGGTGTGTGATGCGAGTGATGTAAATTTCTAAAGAGTAAAGTGAAAATTTGAGCAAAGAAATGCTAACTTTAAAGTGTTGGATTATTGAATGTAGTGAGCTAAACATTTCCATAATCTTTCAAACAAGGCTACGAAAGTGTTGGAGTATTTATGGTGGATTCCTTTTTGCATTGATAATTTTTTCTTTGTGTAACATTTCTTTTCTATCTTCTTGTGTTCTTTCTGTGGTAGTGAGCGCTAATTGTGACCCTTTTTGGACAGTGTGTACTATTTTGGCAGTGAGTCCTTGTACTGGTTTTTCAATTACTTATATTGTGAGCTAATCCTCATTGTGTTTTTTCCCTCATTCGGTTTTCAATGTAAATCTAGTGTTCTCTTTTGTATGCTGTTGTTATTTTAGTTTCTATTATCTACATTTCATGTTTAATCACTTTAACTGAATAAGGTTTTAATAAATGCATGTGGATCTGATTACTATTAAGGTATTTGATGTTTTAATTTGCTACAACTTATTCACCCCCCTCTCAATTGTCTTGTTCATTCAATACTAATCCCTTGGTATCTTTTGATGCTTTTTGTTTTAGAAATTGATGGATTTCATGTTCATTTGTTATGTCACATCCTTGTTTATTTAATATTTTAAAGCTTTGACCATAACTCTTTTCTATGTTGACAGGTGTATCATTGAATTAGTTGGTATAAGATCATGTAAGAGTATTAGTGTTTTTATTTTGAATGATGATTTACACTTGGTTTTTTATTCAACTTCAACATGAAATGTCCCAAACATCTAAAGTGGTGGGATGATAGGAGGTATCATTTGTTGCATGGAGGGGTAAAAGGATGCATTATTCTCAAGGTTACATAAGGAATTTTGTATGAATTATTGCATGCTATCTTCATCTTCACCTAAGATGTCAACCTCACGAGGACATTCATTAGGAGGTGAAGGATTATGAATAGGATTAATTGTATTATGATCATCAATGAACACACATTTGAGACATCAACCAAATATTTTAAGGACATCCACATTTTACTAAAATACATATCCATGATGAAAGTTTGTTTCTAATGAAAATTTTTAGATCTGATGATCATAAGATGCAAAAAGAATATGGAAATGATGTTGTTTGAATGCAAATTTTAATTTTGAATAATACATTTATTTTGATCAATTGAATTAAATGTAAATAGCTACATAAAACTATCACTTCTAAAACTTAAATTGGGATCCACAAATAGAAGGAATTAAAGCAAAAAGAAACAATTTTATGCTCAAAATTTTGAAAAATTACTTGTACAAGGACTAGTTTTCCCAAGGGTGAATAGATCTTTATACAAGGATTTAAAAAATTAAAATTTTATTTTCTGAGTTAATTTTTAAGTTCTCTATTTCAGGTTGCAAATAGATTCTTAGTTATAGATTTCTAGAATAAAATGATTAAATTCACATACAATTTAATGGAAAAAGAAAAAAAAATTGCAAAGAAAACAAATTATTTTTGTCTTGCCTCTATCATTTCTTGGGTTATTGGATTTGTTTTTACTATTTCACTCTTTAATCTAATTAAGTGGGCATAGTGTTTTTTTTTTGTTTGAACCACTGAAAAATGGGTTTCATCAAGGTGTTTGATAAAGAAGATTATGAACCACTATTTTTCTAAGGGGTGTTTGACTCAATTATGTGTAAAATTAGATGCAAATAACAATAAAAAATGATACCTAATTGTTATAGAAACTATGGGGAAGTTTTTAGAGCATAAAAATATGTGTGCCTAGCCAAAAAGTTGTTATTTTGAGCTACATAGGACTCATTCACCTTCGGAGGTGAATGGGTCCTTTTAGGGTTTCAAAAAACTGATTTTAGGGTCTTGTTCCTTGATTCATGCACTCTCAAATTCACAGTTATCAATTTATGGAAGTCTATATGCAATTTTGTAGCTTTGATTCCTTGATTTTGCACTTTGAATGACAACTTTTACAACTTTGCAACTTTGACAATTTTGCTCCACATCTTGCTCAACTTGATCTTCAACCTGTAAATTTGCGATTACACACTCAAGGGTCAAAAACTTGTTGTTTTTTAGTTAATGGGGGTTTTCCTTAGTCAAAACCCTTGTAGGTAATCAAGACAAATGATGAAATTAAGGAATGAAGCATGAAACATGATATAATGTAATTGATATCGCATTGGATGATATCTTGTGAAATAAATCTGCATACTAATATGTAGTGGCCATGAAGAGTGTAGATCTTGGATCCTTGAATATGACATGAACATTGCTTGTAATAGATGTTCAATGCTACATCCACTTCTTTAGCTCAACAACATGATTGCATGCATCAAACCCTTGATATGATGATATGATCTGAAATTGCTACAATAAACTCTTGAAATCTACCTTGAAATTCCTTGAAAATGGTCTTGTAATGCTATAAGGCTTGGTCACTTGAATGCTTGAATGCTTAGAATGAATTGCTAGATGTTGTTAACATAAACAATTTGAATTAACCCCTTATTTATACTAAATTAGGAAATTAAGCCTAAAATTCAAAGTATTAAGGTCCACACCAGATCTGGAAAGAAACATTATTAAATTCCCACTACAATGAAATTTGAAAAGGGGGGTCTCATTAAGGGAGGACCCATTCACCACCTTGGGTGAATGGGTCATGGCTCAGTTTACTAGGAACTAAACTCGACGGATTGCAAGAGGGCTAAAAACCCATTCTAGATCAACTGAAAAAGAGGGGTCTTGTTAAGGGATGACCCATTCACCATCTCAGCTGAATGGATCCTGGCACACTTTCCCAAGACCAAACTTTTCCCAATGAATTATTTTGTTAATTAAATTATAAGTGTCAAGATAGATCTTTGAAAAGTGTCAAAATTAAGGCTTAAATTTGAATTAAAGGGGGTCAATTACTCCAATTATCCACAATTAATTAATGACCACCTAGATAAGCATGAAAGTATCTTATAACACTCTACAACACTTAAACAAGGTACACATTATATACATTTTATTAGAAATGGGCCCATTAGGCTTAATTAAGCAAATTCATCCTACAAAAGTGTGAAAGTGTGTTACAACACTTTACAACACCCTTGCAAAGAATCAATTAAGGTGTTCTAGTTTGTTGGTGTAATTAAATGTCTTGTACCTTGTCCTAGGTCATAATTACACCTTAGTTAAGCTTTACTTAGGGACCACATAGGAGGTTGTTGGAGATTTTCCACTTTTGGTGGACTTGACATGTCATTACCTCATCATTTCCACCTTTTGTGGACACATCATGTGATTATCTCTCCACCTTTGGTGGAGTGATAGTTTTCATAGTTGTCTCATGTCATAAGATTCTGACACTTGTCATAATCTTATGCCCTTCTATGTTCTCACCTTGGCTATATAACCAAGGGGTCTTTCTCATTTGTAATCATCAGAATCATATCATATCAATGACATTGAATACAGTTTATTCTTGTCATATTCTCTCTCTTTTTCTTGTGCTTTCCATTTGGTCCATAGATCTTGGGTTGCAGCCATAGCCAATTCTAACATAGTTAAATAAAGGTCCTAGAATAGTGTGAATGTGTACAACACATTGCAACACCACTTCAAGACACAATTTGTTTAGTTTTAATGTCAATTATTAAACTAAGGAAAAAGGATACTTTTTCTATTACTACATTGCCTACTAGAAATTTGAGTAATTTTGGCTCTCTATTATGTAGATTTCCTCATATTTCTCTTCTCTGTGAACTCAATAGATCAGCTATGTATTATCTTTGATAAAATTAATAATATTTTAGTGGTTTAAAAAAATTTATTCAAAAAAAATATGATAACTTTTGGTATGTTATTTTGATTGAATTTTCTGATGTAAATGACTAAAAGAAACCCTTATCTAGAGTACTATGTGAAATATATGCAAGATGTATGCAATATTTTTGAATTATTTTGAATTCAAATGATGTAAATGGCAATTTTGAAACCCTAAATGAGATGCAAAACAAACTAATACAAAACCTAAATCTATGGTTTTAGAGACTTCCAAATCAAAATTTATGATGTACAATGTTAGGTTCACCAAAATGAAATTAGGGGAAACAAGGGAATCAACTCAATCAATTCAGAATGATGAAAGAGTCTAGGATTCAAACACCCCTCTCCCTAAATTTCATTAGAAAGAGAGATCACAAAAGGAACTTTCAACCTTCCAATGAGTCAACCCTATTTTGGATCTTTGGATCTCTACTTTCTTATGATAGAAATGACTGATCTACAATATTTTAGAATGATTTAAGAGAATTAATTAAATGAGTTATATGACCTAATACTTAAAATTTATAATTCTATGATAACAAAATAGAAATGAAAAATCTACTAACATATCTAAGAAGGGAAAACTGGTGTGCACTTATGATAAAAAGTGTGTTTCAGGGCATGTAGTAGGACTGGTTCACCCTTGGGTGAATGGATCCTAGGTAGGGTGTCCAAAATTAATTTTTTCGGTACTCTAATGATGGATCTAAGTTTATGATTTCTCCAGGTTTGAATTTCAAAATGCCATAAAGTAATTTTGCACTTGAGTTTTTGTGGCTTGAAAACAATGAATGAAACAAATGTACCTTTGCAAAATTGCTCCTTTGTTCAACTTTCAATCCTTCTTCACCTTTAAATATGCACCTACAAGGAGAGAAGTAAAAATATTTTTTTTTGGGTGAATTGGGGTTTTCCTTAGTCAAATACCATGTTTGGTAATTAAACCTTGGTAATGAAATAATGACAAAATGAAGAAATTTATTAATGAACACTTGCTTGTTATAACTCACAAAACCCATAATAGCTAGCCTCAGAGGACTGAGGTTAAACACATTGCTCTAAGGATTGGATCTTGCATGAATTGGCTTGATTGATTGATTGATTTAATGCTTGAATGCTTGAAACCTACATAATAATGTTAGCTCCAAAACATGACATGAATGCAAATGAACTTTGACATGATGATATTTAATCTTGATTGTTTTCGTAGATTATTGATAAATTTTCTCTTCAGTGCTCTTGATACTAATATTTTTTGATATGATCTCTTGATTATGTGTGTTAGATTTGAATGGATAAAATAACTATGTATTTGTATTTGTTCATCTAATTTCCCAAAAATTAGATTCTAGGAGTTGACACTTGAAACTGGAATTTGAATCATTAAAATTCCACCAAAAGCATATTCAAAATTTGGTCCTAGGACTTAAAGGGCAACCATTCACCCTTAGGCAAGTGGGTCCTAGAACCTAACTCTAAGACACTAAATTTTCAAGGCGATTTAATTAATGTTGGAAATTGTTTAATATAGGTTTCTCATTCAAAAACCGAGAATAATAAGGCTTTGAAATGCATAATTTGGGCAATTAGAGGCTTAATTAAGTCCAATTAATTAAAGGCATGCAAACATAGTGTGAAATTGTAAATGTATGAAATTTCTTACACTACATATTCTATGTGGAGATGCATAGAACTAAGTACACATAATAGTTGCCCAAGGTTCAAAGAAAAACGCAAGTAAAAGTAACATTAAAATTTGCACAAGTCTCAAATCCAACATGCCTCATATTTTGTGATGAATCACATGTAATTGAATGAAAATTGATTCAAAATATTAGTTCATTTAAGTTCAAAGAAAAACAAAAATAAACTAACATTCAAAATTAAAGAAATCTCACATCCATTGTACCATGTCTTTTTGTGTACAAATGCATAGAATTTACTACAACTAATAATTTCTCAATGTTCAAGGAAAAGCTAACATTCAAAATTATATAGCTCTAACAAATTCAACCTCTCTTACGTGGAAACACATGAAGTTGACTACAAATTATTGTTTCCCAAGATTCAAAGAAAAATCAAATAAAACTAACATTGAGAATTAAATAGCTCTCACATCTAGCATGTGACAACTTTTATATTCAAAATAAATGCAATTGACTTTGAATAATACATATGTGTGATTCGAAATAAAATAACATGGCACATCTTTTATCTAGAAGTTGACAAAATCAACTACAGATAATAATTATCCAAGATTCAAGTAATATAGAGGAACACATAGCTTTGAAAAGTATACAATTCTCACATCCAATGTCTACCATGTCTTTTGTGTAGAAAGAGTAAAATAACTAAAATTGAAAAGTATGCACTCTCACATCCAATCTACCATGCCTTTTGTGTAGAAATATTTAAATAACAAACATTGAAAATTATATAACTCTCACATCCAACCTGCCACGTGTTTTGTGTAGAAACCCAAAAATAACTAACATTGAAAATTGTACCACTCTCAAATCCAACATGCCACGCCTTTTGTGTAGAAACTCCAAACATTTAAAATTACATAACCCTCACATCCAGCTTGTCATGTCTTTTGTGGACAAACCCCAAAATAATTATCATTGAAAATTATACCACTCTCACATCCAACCTACCACATCTTTGGTGTAGAAACCCCAAAATAATTAATATTGAAGAACTCTCACATTCAACCTGCCATGTCTTTTGTGTAGAAACCCAAGAATAAATAACATTGAAAATTATACAATTCTGGTATCCAAACTGCCACATCTTTTATATGAAAACCATAAAATAACTAATATTGAAAAGGATACTTAACTCTCACATTCAACATCCAACCTGTTATTGAAAAGTATACAACCCTCACATCCAACATGACTGTGGAAACCCCACAATTGATTGGAAATAGTTGTTGCCTTAGAGTTGTGTAGTGAGACATCCCACCATATCAAGAAATTTTTTCCATAGCCTATATCTTTGGTGTAGAAACACCAAAATAATTAATATTGAACTCTCACATTCAACCTGCCACGTCTTTTGTGTAGAAACCCAAAAAGAACTAACATTGAAAATTATTTAATTCTATCATCCAAACTGTCACGTTTTTAATATGAAAACCATAAAATAACTAATATTGAAAAGTATACTTCACTCCCACATTCAACATCCAACCTATTATTGAAAAGTATATCACATCCAACATGACAGTGGAAACCCCACAATTGATTGGAAATAATGGTTTCCTTAGAGTTGTGTGATGAGACATCCCACCATATCAAGTGAGTTTTTCCAGTCATTATCTAAATGCATAGTTTAGGTCCATCGATTTGTCAACTGGATAGCTACGTTTATCTAACACAACCTAACTACTCTTTGAAATCGCCTTCCAACATATGGTGGATTAGCTACGTCGCCTTAAAAAATCTACGGTGCTTTGTCCTTCTACAACCATTTATTGTAGTATTTGCACTCAACAACACAATCTTGGATGACTATTTAAAAGATAAGAAATCAAAATCCTTTTATGAGAAAATCAGTTGTAAAATTTTACATTCCGTGTTCTTAAAAGCCATACGTTAAAATAAATATATTTGTTGAAATGAAAATATACTTATTTACCTAAAGGATTGTGGGGTGATAGTATAAAGGTCTAATTTATTTTTTATTATATTGGTTGCAATTTTATTTTCTTTTAATTATAGTAAACAACTGTATAATAAATACAATTATTGACCTCATATCTGTTTTAAGTTTCTATTATAGGGAATTTCTATATAAAATGATCGGTATATTTATACTAAGTCTAAGCTTGAAAATTGGACTTTTGTGTTATGAACATTTTAAATTATGTGTGTGTATATATATACTATATCATACTTAAAGAATAGAAAATATTAACTCTTCTTTCAATCCATAGGAAAGTATCCAAGTGGATACTTTTTCTTTGATTGCACCATTTTCCATGTCATTTATATGTGGACAAGATAGGAGCTTACTGTATGAAGAGATTATCAATAAACACTTCAAACATTATTTTGAGTTATAGTTAAAGATATTTAAGTATGGAATTTTTTCCCATTAGTAGAAAAGTGTATAGGTATTGGATCTATAAAAAGCAAGTTAATTTTTTATAATATATAATATTCATCATGTTAACCTAGTTGTTTTCTAGTTTTGTTTCATTGTTACATATGATAATGAGTAGTGCGGCATGTAGGACACAAGAATCTATATTTTACGATTACTTTTATTAATTTGATCTCTTTAGGTTGTTAAAAAATATATGTTAGAAAAATAATGTCTCAACCTTACAATTCTATGAGGTTACTATTTAAAGTAAGTTTGCATTCGGATTGATAAGAAATTTTCTCTAAAGACTTGGATTAGCTAAATAAGCATGCTTGCAAAGTTTTGGAACAAGATCATGTCTTGATTTGAACATATTAAATTTTTTATTTTCCAAAGTTTCAAAGTCCAATTTTGAAGGCCTTAGAGGCTTATTTTGGGCATAGAAGTGGTCTTGACCATTGTAGCTAGCTATAGTTTGATATAGCACTTCACAAGATTTTCATAATTCAAAAAATTCATCAATCAGACACATAGATCAAAATTTGTAGCTTTTGGAACTCAGGTCTCCTAAAATGGGAGATTTAAAAATGTGTCAGACACATAAATGAGTTGTAAAGGGATAGTTACATGTGGTGGTGTTTGTTTAGACACATCATAGGCATACTTTATTGGAGATAACTATGGATGGCACTTTTCAGGTGGTTTTAACTAATAATATTATAACACCATTTGATTTCTAGTTTCATGTATTATATCTCCTATATATTAGGTGCATGAGATGAAAGTTTTTTGTAAGAGTATTATAGCTATTGAGTTGCTTCTAAATCTCTAATAAGTGATACTTCTATGAGAAGGATTGCTTTACAAGTATATTGTAATCTTGTTTATTTTTGAATAATATATTGGGTAGCTTTTGAAGTGTGAGGTTTCTCTCTTGAAATATTTTTCCCTTCATAAATCATTGTGTTGTGGTATGAATATTATTCATTTTTTTTTTGTACTTATTCAGATCTAATCTTTTCCATGACCCTTCTCTCAATATTAGTGTAGGAAGTTGTTTTGCTACCCTATCTTCCTTACAAGTGGTATCAAACTTTGGTCAACTTTGATTTGAGCTGTGGGTTGTTGGGTTTTTTTTTTAAATAATCAAAATTTGAGTGTGAGCTTGTGTACAGGATACCTTTTGATCTTATTATAGGATTTTTAGATGACCAACACATCAAGGAGAATAGAGGTACAAATTTTTTCTAGAAACAATGTTGATATGAAGAAGTTGAAGATGGATGATATATTTATAGATCGATATCTATGGGATATTGTTGATGACATTGTTATAAGGCTTGCAAATCCTTCAGTGAGTCAATCTTAATGGAGATCTTTTTGTTTTCCTTATGACAGATGATGGGGTAAATTAGTCTAAACTGCACTTTTAGAAGAAAAAGTATAAATAATAAATAAACCCAATTATGTAATGCAAATCTTGAAGTATCAATTTAAAACCTTAATCTAGTAGAATCCACAAACTTCTAATAGATCTGAGAAAGTTATGATTTTATCCACCTGTCACTGAAAGCTTATGTTAAGTGTCATCTTAAGGTAGATTTTCTGTAGGGAAAATGAGTCTTTGTAGGGATTTTATACTCAGTTTTAAGGGTACTTTTGAGATGGATCGAAGTTTTTGTTTTCCCTTGGTTTCACTATCAGAAATTTAAAACTAAATTTGAGATCTAAGTTTTCATGGCTTGATGACAATTTTGACAACTTTGACAACTTTGCAAAATTGCACTTTTGATCAATCTTCAATCATTCTTCGCCTACAAATATCTAAATAGAAAGAGAGGTAAAATTGTTTGTTTTTGATGAATAGGGGTTTGTCTTGTTCAAACCCCATTTTTGTAATTAAACATTGAAATGAAATAAAATATGAATGTAAGGAATGATGAATAAACAATGCTACATTGTAACTCAACAAACCCTTGAATGGAGATCCTTAGAAGACTAAAATTTGACACATCTCTCCATGGCCTTGATCTTGCATCAAATGGCTTTATTAATGATGGATCTTGATGCTTGAATCTTGACTTGAATGTTTGAAACCTACATCACCATGTTAGCTCCAAAAAAATGCATGAATGCAAATAACTTTTACATGATTATCTTGATCTTGATTACTATTGTAGATGACTAATAAATATTCTCTTCAATGCTCTTGAAAACATTACTTGCTCATATGAAAGCTTCCCTCTTGCTTGATGTTTTGATTTGATAAAATAACTATGTATTCATAGGTATTTCTCTAATTTCCCTACAATTAAAATTCTAAAGCTGATAATTGCAACTTGAATTGGGATCATAAAAGTATCACCAAAAACATATTTTAAATTGGGGTCCTGTTGATGGTGTTTTCTGCACAGCAACAACTCAGACAGAATGCAATTTTCTATCTCTCTTGAAAGGTAATCTTCAACAATAAATTACTGAAAATCACCCCAAGGTCTCTCGGGTGTCAGGTCATGACAATGCATAAACAACTCAGATAATATGTGAAAATGCTGGTAATCACAAAGGGACCTTACTACAAGAAAACTGTATCTTCCTATTGATTAGATTTCTGCAATATAAAGATCTTTATTCCTAAATCTAACCAGATGATAAAGAAATAGCAAAAGATAAGGGTGCAAGAATATGATAAAATCTAAACTATTCCTGGAATAAACTATGCAAATGATAGACATCTGGAATGGACCAATCTCAAATAACCAATTCTTGATCAACCCTCAATGCAATATCACAAGAACAGTGCAATCTTCTAAGGTATATAGATTTTCAAATCATAGATATTCATCCACAATCAAACTTAAGCACATTTAAATGTATGATCCAGGTTGACTTCACAAGCCTACTACAATCAGATAGTTACTGGGAGTATAGACTGGAGATTGCTACAAACATTCCAAATATGAAATCATAAACATCATTCACCAAACTAAAACTAATTCTTAATATTAAACCCTAAATCTTCAAGCAATTTGAAAGATAGAACAACAAGAACCATGCGAAACAAAATAACACAAGAGATTGCACCAGGAAAACCACAATGTCTTCAATTGTATTAGATCATCAAAATACTACAACAATTCCAGTGTTCTGTTCACAATACTTGCTTTAAGAAATTCACAAAATGCTCTGACTCTTACTTGTCTCTAACTTAACTCTATTAGTTCTTCTCCTTTTTTTCTAATTTCTAATGTCTTACAATGAGGCAAGAATGCCCTTTATACTAAATTCCAAGATATGTCGGCCCAGCCAAACATTTTTACAAATAAGAATAACCACCCAAAACAAGTCAGCCTAAGGAAATCAAAATGAGGCACACATTAAATGCCATATATCATCTAGGTCAGCCTAGACACAGTCCCTGATGTAGTCTGGTCCAATGCATGCCCTATGATAATAGGGAAGCACAAATCTCAAAATGGCATTAAACACTACCTCCCTTATCCTTGCTCTGAGCCGATGATCCTTGGACCTTCAAAAATGTTCTATCCAACTCGGTGACAGGTGGAAAAGGCAGTATCCTAAGCCAACATTGAATGGAATCAATTTCCTCATTTGACTGTTTAACAGTCTTATCCCAGTCATCCTTATGTGCTTGGTACTTATCCATTACTGCTAGGTATGTGGCTGCATCATCTAACTGGTGGCCAGTTATAACACCCTCAAAATCTAGGGCATAAACTTCATGCCACCATTCCCTGAGTTGCTCCAGACTTAGGTATTTGGGAGCAATCTTTCTCCTTCTAGTCACAACTTCAAAGAATGTAATGCAGCCCTCATAAACACTGGTTAGATCACCATCTATTTGTTTCTTTTGTTTCTGGATCTTTTTCATGGCCTTATGCCGAATTTGTAGAACCTCAAACCATTCCCAGGGCTCATTCAACCTAGAAGAATGAATAATCCCATCCACAGCCAGTTGTTCCTTACCATGCTCCATGATAACCTTAGATTTCTGTAGCAAAAGGTCAATGTCCTCCTTGTCTTGGGACATCACATATTCTAGCAATTCCTTAGCTCTGACTACATCTTTCCCAACTGATAGGATATCCTTGATTGCACTATCTCCCTTTATCTGCACATCCTTCAGCCAATCTGCTACAGTTTGAGTTGAAGCCTTCATTTTCTCAATCCCAGAGATAGTTTCCTTGGGTAGAAAGCCAGGTGCGGCAGAAGAAGATGGGTGAAGGGACTGCAGAGGTTTCATCACCTCTTCCAGGCATTTCCTAAGTCTTTCATTCTCCTTCCTTAGCTCGTGCTTGGTCTGGGTCTCCTTCCTCAATTTGCCGATGATCACTGCACTAGACCCTTCATATTCCTCTATATTCTGCTCCATGGATGTCGGCCCAAGGTTGATAGTTTGCACATTGTAATCTTCACCAGTGACATCTTCCCTTGTCTTGTCTGCGGCAGGGGTGGCAATGTGGATAACTCGGTTATTTGCTTCATCTCTCTCCATCTTTGAGACCACCCTAGCTGCCTTCTTTTTCTTCCCTTTGCCAATTTTAGACAACATTTCATCCCAATCCAATGGAGTGTCCTCAACAACTACCTATTTCTTCCTTGCAATCTCTTTTTCAAGCCAATCTGGGGCTGTAGGTTCTACCCGGATTTCCTCTATTTTTGCTTCTTCTTGTTGTTCTATTGTTTTATCTTCTTCCTTTTCAGGGAGCTGCTCACCTTTATCACCTTCTTCAAGCTCCACCTCTTGCACCGGTGATGGGGTTCTAACAGGAATGTTCTCAGGTGATCTGTTCCCTCTACCAATCTCCGGAGAATCTTCATACATCACTAGAGGAGAAGGATGCTTTTCTACCTCTTCAACTTCAAGCTCTATAGCAGCACCAAAGAGCTCCCCTTCCTTGAATGGCTCCGCTTCTTCGCTAGTTTCATGTTCCTCAGGAATTTCCTGCTCAGGTATGCTTGGTGGAGGGGAAGCAGCCTTGGATGGCTCTATAGTTGTCACCTTCGGAGTAAGGTCCTTCTTTTGCATTGGCTCCTTAGGGGATGGAGTCCTGGATCTCCTCATATAAATTTTGGTTTTCTCCCCTGAACTATCCACATCAACAATAGGAGGCTCATCTTTTGAGGAAACTTGACCCTTCTTCTTTGAAGTCTTGGTTGTTCTTGTCTTCTTTGGTGGTGGATGAGCACTTTCTTCTTCTGCTTTTTCCAATTCTTCCTCATTAGAGGACTTACCAATCTTCAAAGTACGACTTCTCTTCTTTCCTTTTGGCTTCCTTTTTGGTTTGGGCTCACTTTCCTTGGGGCCTCTAATCTTTATCTTGAAAAGAGAGCTCTTTATAGTTTTCCCTTTGGGGTCATCTTCCCCGGATTCTTCTAAAGTAGACATGGGATTGAGGTCTCCCATCAAATTGAAGGTACAAGTTACCTTCTCACTCTCCAACTCCCAAATTTTATGCTTCAACCAAGAAGAGGTAAATTTCATAATGGGGGCCATTAGGTCTTCCAACTCTATGACCTCATCTTCATTCCAATTGATTTCCCCTATTGACCTGTCCTTCCCAGCTTCAAAAGCATGATCGTGTACTAGGTTTCCATCATCCTCGAGTTGGTCTGGGATCAACTTGACATTGTACTGTCTGATTGCGTCAACAGGGAGCCTAGAGTACCTCTTCTTTCTTGCTTCAAGGTCATCCTTAATGTTAGCCCAATAGTCCTCCAGGTCATCTTTATGCCGATACTCCCTAGTGGCCTTCTTCTGTGCCTCTCCTGTGATATCAAAATTCATCCTTTTGGAGTGGAAGGAGAAACCATATGCTGCCAATTCATCTCCTGTGGTGTGTGATGATTGGATGGAAGGACACACTTCTGCTACATCAATTCCAAGAGGGAAATCTCCACCAAAGCCTTTCTTATGCTTTTCCTTCTTTACAATGGCATCAAACTCACAAATCTGTCTGACAATCTCCAATAGCACAATGTGATTTGTAGGGTACCGAGTTAACCTGTATGGAGCGACTGGGAATCCATCAATTCTAAGGGAGGTGAAGGTGGGAAATTGAATGAACCAGGCCCCATAATTCTTTATCAATCCTTTGGCTCCATCTGACAGTCTCACATGCTCAGCATTCTAAAGCATCTAGGTGATATGCATAGTGAATGCATCATTAGCCCTGCGGTAGTCTTTGTGTCCTAGGTGCAACTCTGAGTATACTTCATAGACTATGTCATGTCTGGATGTCCCTCATGGATTCAAACACCTGTATGGGTAGAATATGGAAAGCACATACATGACATATAAGGACATGGTGAACCTCTTTGTTTCCAGGATGTTCCTCAGCTGTTTATCAATTTTGGAGCTAACAAGCCTGGCCCAATGATAGTTGGTCCCTTGTTCAATTTTGGTGATCACATGGACCATCCAACTCTCCAATACTCCAGCAGTCTTCAAACCTATTACTCTGCTCAGAAATGTTATTGCATCATAGATATCTGACCTGAATTTAACTCTGTGCAACTGCTTGGGCAGTTTAGAGTGATGTGATTTCAATTTTTCCAACCAAGCATTAATCATCTGTTGAGCCTTAGTTGGCTCATTCTCATAATATGTCCTAGCCATGTCTATGTTCAGAGCACACACCGAAGGTAGATCTGGCATGTCAAAAGCTTGGGCAATAGAGACAGGGCTGAAATTATCCAAGACTCTTCCCTCAGTACTGACAACCCTTTGTGTATCAAAATCATACTACCGGGCACACTCTAAAATCAACTCATAACATTGGATTGCAGGAGGAAACCCTACCACATGCACTAGTCTGGACTTCATCATTCCATTCCTTAGGACTGACAAATTCTTCTCAGCTATCCTCTGCTTGAACTCCTCGTATCTCTAGGCCCCCACATTGGTGTCAGACACCTCAGACCATACGGAAGATATCTTGCTTTTAGGGAGCTGACTCTTAATATCTAACCTTAATCTCTCTACCTTTGAAATGGATGACCCCTTCGTGTCACCCTTGGACTTTCCTGCTGCAACCTTGCTAGATTTAGCCATGGATTATTGCAGATGAAACTCGAACTCGAAGAAGAAACCATGAAGCAAGCACGCCCAAGCAATGAAAACCTCAATCAGCACTCTACACAATCCACATGCAAGCGACCCAAGATCAATGCTCAAAGCTCGAATGGAGAAAGAACTTCAGACGCCAAGGTAGAAAACAAGTGAAAGATGAGGTTAGAATGATGCCTAAAGGACTTTAAATCCATCCCCATACTCATTTGAGCAAAGGTACTGCAAGCATTAATGAGTGATAAGACGCGTCTAAAAAATCTGAAAGCCCGAGCCTAGGACAAAATTTCAAAAAATCCTAAGATACGCAGAAATTTAGATGAACATGAATTCCACGGATATGGCAGAAACCGGGATTTTAACAAAGTTCAGGAATTTGGTGCGGTCCAGGAAAATCCACCAAATCCAAAAAATCCTAGAGTTAGGCAGAAACCCGGATTCGGAAAGTTCGGCGATGATCAGAAATAAACCAGAGCCCGAGAAAATCCACTAGAGTTGGAAAATCCCGGATTCAGGTGAAAACCTAGATTTTGCCTAAAACTCAATTTTAGCCACTTCAAAAACCCAAGGCAAGACTAAAGCCAACAAGACCAACATATCAAGACCCTAAAAAGGAAAATCCAATAAAACCACAGGTCAAAAGACATCAGAAGAGAGGGTCCCTACTCCAAGTGGGGCGTGTGTGCAGAACTGCACAACAAATGGCGACTCTGTTGGGGAAATGCTCCCGAGCATTTTGATGACAAACTGGAATCAAGAACCCAGAACTCATGGTTTCAACTCACCTATCCTGCCACCACCTAGGGTAAAACAAAGAAGCCCCTAGTCATCGAGACTTTTCTACACCAAGGTCAAAGTGTGCATATGCATTCATTATCCTCCTTTAGTTGCAACAAGAACCAAACTTGGTATGAACAAGCTACATAAAGATTCATACTCTAAAAGTATCCTGGATAGAGCCTCACTGCTAGTCAGGTGTCCATAGCCCTGATGAGGTTATCACTGTGGTTCTCCTAAACATAGCTCTACTACCAGATAGGCATCTATAGCCCTAGTAGAGATATTCAGATCCCCCTGATAAGCTGAATTCAAACCTCTTAATTTCAATATTTTCTCTTTTTCTTCTTCTTTTCTTCCTTTCACTTTGTTCATTCAACCCGCAAACAATGAAGTACGCACTCAGGGATGAGAATCACAGTGGCACTAGAGCAGAAAAAGGATTTTTCACTTGTTTAAACTTCATAAGGACCTTATGCAACTTCAGGTATATTTAATTTAAAATGCACGACCCGAATGTATTTCTGTTTAGACTGACTAGAAAACCCTTTGCCTCAGCACAAGGATAAGTGGCATTGGGTAGGACATTCATACCATAACGCCCTGGAAGGATGATTAGAGTTTGTAAAAGAAATACCAGCAACATTAGACCTACTTTGTCACCATTGTCATACAAATGCACCCAGGGATCCCAAAAAGAAAAGGAACCAAGAGCAAGAGCAATACAAACCAAAACAAACAAAACCAAACCAAAGCAAACCTATTCTAACCAAAGCGAAAACAAGCAGACCAAAAGGGAAACCTACTCTATCCAAACAAAACAAGCAAAGCAACCTAAACTAACTATGTATAGAGCAGAGAGCTGTAAACAACTCAAGATTGGAAATAATGTTTCAAATACTGCCCATTGATAGGCAGTGGGATATCTTCTCCCGTGAGAGTCTTCAGACAGAAGGCATTATCTCCAAGTATTTCATCAATCTGATATGGGCCAAGCCAGAGTTTATCAAACTTCCCATGGTTCCCCTTTTGATCATGAGGTTTATCCCAGTATAGGACAAGGTCAGAAATCCTGAAGGCTTTGACTTTATCCCTCCTATCAAACCATCTCTTAACTACTCCTTGATGTTTGGAAAAATTCTCAAGGGCATTGTCGTGTTTCTCCTCAAGGTGCAATAGTTCTGTCAATCTAGCCTCCCTTTTGTCCCCTTCATCATAAAACTCATTTATAAAATGTAAAATTGGGATCTTGAGTTGAATGGGGAATACTGGTTCCAGACCATACAGTAAGTGGTAGGGAGATGTTCCAATGGATGACTTAAGCCTTGTATGATCTGCCCAAAGGGCAAACCAAAGCTGGGTATGCCAGTCTTTCGGGTTCCTCTCTAACAACTTACGGATGATAGTCAATATGTTCTTA
This sequence comes from Sequoia sempervirens, assembly GCA_007258455.2. Taxonomy (NCBI): domain Eukaryota; kingdom Viridiplantae; phylum Streptophyta; class Pinopsida; order Cupressales; family Cupressaceae; genus Sequoia; species Sequoia sempervirens. Next base: position 522,513,694 of record VDFB02193867.1, on the reverse strand, counting down.
TTAGAGGATTCTGCTAAGCCATTGCCCTAAGGGTAATAATTAGATGCAAACTTCACAATAATGCCATGATCAAAAGCCCAATTTGAAAATTTTAAAGATGCGAAAGCGGGACCATTATCATAGACAACAGTAATAGGGCATCCAAATCGATTAAGAATAGCAGATTCTAAGAAATCAATCACTACTTCTGATGTACATTGCCTACAGGCAAAAGCCTCAGTCCATCTTGTGAAATAATCAGTAATAGTGAGAATGTACCTGTGTCCTGCCGAAGATGGTGGGTTGATGGGACCTATGAAGTCCATACCCCATTAAGCAAAAGACCTTACCTCAGTGACCGGTTGGAGCGGAAGCGCTGCATACCTCTCCCTTGTTGCTGCAGTCTGGCATGTGTGACAGGTCCTGACATGATGGTGGACGTCTTTGAATAGTGTGGGCCAGTAATATCCTGCCCTCAAAATCTGATTTGATGTGGCAATCGCAGAACCATGGCCAGTACCATATTTTTCATGAAATTCATTTATCACCCTTTCAGCTTCCTGTTTTCCAAGACACCTCAAATAAATTCTTTCATGATTTTTCTTGTACAAAATAGCTCCCTTTAGCATGAAACTGTCACTCTTCAATCATAAGGCCCTCCTCTGAACAACATTAAGATGATCTGGAGATCGTTGGTTCAGCAAATAATAAACTGTCATCATACCAGCTATCTGGGGAAACCTCCTCAATGTTATAGTTTTGAATAGTTAATTTAGGACCTATTTCTGCCATAGTCTGAGTGAGTCCCTATCCTCTTACTAACTTCATGGGTTGAATCTTGATGTCATACTCTTGTAGCATGGTCACCCATTTAGCTCTGTGCTCACCTAATTCATTTTGCATCAGAAGTAACTTAACTGCAAAGTCTGGAACAATTGCATACACCTTATTTCTGAGGATGTAGTGTCTGAATTTCTTTACTGCTCTAACCAGGGCATATGCCTGCTTCTCTACACTTGGGTATCTCAACTCAACATCTTTTAATGGTGCACTCATAAAAGCAATAGGATGCTCATTCCCCTCATTAGACTTTTGAGTTAGCATTCTTGCGCATGAATGGTCTGAAACAAATGAATAGATATAAAAAGGCTTGCTGTAGTTAGGACTTACCAATACTGGAGCATCAACAATGGCTCTTTTGATTTCTGCAAATGCCTCATTTGCTTCCATAGTCCACTCGACCTTAGCATCCTGCTTCAACATTGCATTCAGTGGCTTAACAATTTCAGCAAATCCAGTAATGAATTTTCTGACGAAGTTGATCTTGCCAAAGAAATATTTCATTTCCTTTTTGCTAGCGGGTGGCTAAATCTTCAGTATGGCCTCCACTCTTTTTGGATTGATAGCAATTCCCTTTTCTGATATCACATGTCCTAGCAACTTTCCCTCTATTACTTCAAAGATACATTTCTTTGGATTCAAGGATATGCCAAATTCCCTACACATTTGAAACACTTTATGCAGATATGAGATGTGATCCCCTCTGTTCTTTGAAAACACAATCAGATCATCCATATAAATAATGATGTATTTTCCTATGATATCCTTAAAAGCAATGTCCATGGCCCTTTGAAATGTGGCCCCTGCATTGATGAGTCCAAAAGGCATCCTTCTTTAGGCAAAGGTACCATATTTAGTTGTGAAGGCAGTCTTGTGCCTGTCCTCATACTGGACCATCACTTTATTGTACCCTGAGTAACCATTTAGAAATGACATCATCTGAGATCCATTAACCACTTGAAGTACTTCATCCAGTGATGGGACTAGATAGTTATCCTTTTCTGAAGATCTGTTTAAATTCTTGAAATCAACACAGAGCCTAATTTCTCCATTCTTTTTTCTCACTGGAACCAGGTTTGCTACCCATGTTGAATGTCTGACCGGAAATATAATTCTAGTAGATAGTAACTTCTAAACTTATTTCTGTATGAGTGGTTCCAATAATGCGTTGATAGGCCTCTATCTCTGTCTGAAAGGCTTGGCATCTGGCTTCAGGGGTATAGTATGAGTTATGATGGGCGTATCATAAGTCTTCAAGTCTTCATAGCTCCAAGCTACTATATCTGAAAAGCTGTGTAAGGCTTCAATTATCCCTCTTCTTTCTTCTGGAGTGCATACCTTGCCAATGAAAATGTTCTTAACATTGTCCTCAGTTCCTAAATTGTGAGTGTCGCACTGTCCACTGATAGACTCCTTCTTCGACTCTTGTTCTTGATCCTTGATTTTGTCCATATCAAAAATTCGCTCCAACTATACCATTCCCCTTGGAATAGTATTAGACTTTAGGTTCATCACAGCTTCTAAAATCCAGTTCTGCTTCCTGTAGTTCTACTTCATCAATAATTTGGGAAGCAAAAATGTCTGTATTTGTGATGAAATCCAGAATATGTTTGTCATCCTCAAACACTTGGAAGTTCATAACATTATCTAGAATTGATGGCACCGGAGTCAATTCCACCATGAACTTCTTTAGTCCTGACAAAGATAAAGGCTACAAGGTGCTTACTGCTTGAGCCAGAGAATCAGTTGTTTGATTCTTTCCCCATGGTATTAGCTGAATATTGAAGGCATCAAATCCCTCAATGAGGTTCCACACTCTGTGCCTATAGTTGGTCATTCTCCTATCATGACATGAATATTTCCTCTTTACTTGCTTAACTACTAACTCAGAATCACCAAAAACTTGTAGAATCTTAACCTTTTTCTTAAGTGCCATAAGGAGTCCATGAATTAACGCTTCATACTCCGCTACATTGTTAGTACAGTGAAATTGGAGCCTATGGGCTGCAAAGAAATTCTTACCTTTTGGACTGATCAGTTCAAACCCTGCCCCAGCTCCATGCTTAGACTTAGATCCATCAAATCTGAGAGTCCAGCACTTCGTGGCTGTGATCTTCTTCACCACATTCTCTGGCTTAATATTGTTGGGTGGTTTTTTAGATGACATACAATCCTTTTTTGACAATCTTCCTGAAGATTTTGTATATCTGTTTTAACTGACAGGGTTGGATTCATGCATCTTTGTACTTGTTCTACTGCTGTTTGGCACAAACAATAATCCAACTCTGAGTGGGAAGCATTATGCACTCTACACCAATTAGGTAAGAGTATTTCTTCAAAGCTTGTCCTTGTTCCTAGGCGAACTTGATTGTCAACACATTGTTTGATGAATTCCTGAAAAACTGTCCAATAGACTAATCTGATTATATTCAGGTTCTTCTTCTTCCTCAACTAATTTTGTCAAGACAGTACCAGGACTGGATCCTGTCTCATTATCGATAGGAATCGTATGTAGCATCAATACCTCCTCTAAGTCTGACTCCTCATACTGAGTTGATAGTATATAATTTTCCATTCCTACTTCTGATATCAGAACCTTTGTTGAAGTCTTTTGGTATTCTGTAATCATGTATTTCATTCTTGGTTCTCTCTCAATTCTGATCTGATTGGGCACTCCTTTCCAGGGAAGCCACATGTGAGAGTGATCAGTAGACACATATCCATTCAAAGCTTTAATAAAATCTCTTCTTAAAATTAAACCATAAGCATCAGGGATATCAGCTACCTGAATATTAATAACCTGTTGAATCCTTGGGTCTGAAGCTATCTGCATGTGAATCATGTTTAATCCTCCCACCACATTTACTTCAGTTCTATCTAACTGAGTCACCTTCTTCTAGGAATCAGCAGGTGTAATTCCTAAAGCTCTACAAACTCCAAATGGCATCACATTGGTGGAAGCACCTGAATCTAATAAACAATTATGTAGATTCTTACCGAATATGCGCACAGAGATTAGGAATGGGGGGTTTCTGTCTTTCCTTGAAAAAAAGTAGGCTGAGTATCTACTTGAGCCACTTGAGTCTTATCCTTTTCTTTTCCTTTATCTCCAGGGGGAAGTTAGTTTGATTATGGTCTTGGTTTTGTGTTTTCACAGACTGGGAACTAGAAATCTTGCTATTATGCTCACCAGAGGGTTTATCCAAAGACATAGTCTGTGCATCATAAGTACCTAAAACTGCCTTCCTAATGGGAGGGATCCTTAATAACTCAAATGCTGAAAGATTTACCTTTAATCTCTTAAACTCCTCAGCAACATACAAAGCCATTTTCTCCTCGCTCATGTCAGTTGATACTTCCCTAGGAGGTTCCTTCACCTTGTCTTTGCTTACTTGAACATCCTTTTCCTTCTGTAGGTTGGTTTGAGCCTATTTTTCCTTTGAAAGGTACTGCCTAGATACATGTGGGAAAGATGGATTGTTGCTAGCATTAGGATTTGGAGGAGTATTGAAGTTGTTTGGAGGAATGGAGGTGGTAAAAGGTTCTCTAGCCTATGGACGCCTATGAGGCATATCTCTTAAACCCTGCCTCTGGAACATTTGTACTTTTTCAACAAAATTTTCTTCCTGATCTAAGGGGCCATTATCATTCATTGTTTCCTCATCGAAGAGCTGAGCCACTTCATCCCCATTACAAATTTGATCTGTTTTCCCTTCCTAAAACTCAGATTCCTCCTCTGGTACATTTTCTTCACTTGCTGGGAAGGGAGCGTGATTTAATACCAGCACAGGAGAATCATAGGGAGTGGAAGGAACCATCTCCTACCCATTAGCGTTATTCTCCACCTCATACTAGAAAATGGAGGCAGCAGTTTGGAACTCTGGACATTCTAACTCTGAATGCTGGCTCGTCTTATGAAGCCTACACCATCCTAATAAGGCTGCTTCAGCCAGATATACACCATTGGGAGGCTTGTCTTGACTGACTGGTTGATTTGCAGATTGGTTGACAGGTTGATCCAAAGGAGTAGGAACTCCTCCATTATTAGGTCCTGTATTCCACATTCTGCCCTGTCCTTGTGATGGCCTCTTATCAAATCTTGATCCACTGCCTTGGCCCCTATCAAAATTCTATCTCCTATCATTATTGTAGCTTCTGTCATTATTGTAACCCCTGTCCTGATTATATCCCCTATCATTGTGGAATCCTCTCTCATTACGCTATCCTCTGTCAAAATTCTGCCCCTGTGAAAGCTCTCTATTATGATTGGACTGCATATTCTTCTGAGTAGCTTGTAATTGGCTGTTTTGATTCCTTAGGTAGGTCACCTCTAGATTCAACTTCTTTATCTGTTCAGTCATTTCATCAATTCTCTCCCTATTTGGATCTCGATAAGGAGGCTGGCTTGGGTTACTCTAAGGAGGGGCAGGCATTGTAGTAGATCCCATAGATTGATGCAACACTTCAGAGTTCTGCAAATAGGCAGGGAAACTATTTGGTTGTGGCTGATACATGGGCTGGTTAACTTGTTGCTGGGGAAAATTCATCATAGGAGAAACCTGGCTCATGGGATGACCAGGGTGTGGCACCAAAGGTAATTGAGGTACTGGATTCATGATTGGAGTATAATTGGTAAGTGCCTGATTTACTGCTTGAACCTGACTAGGATGTGCAACTGGTCCTAAAGAGGGCAATGGTCCAGTTATATGTTGCCTTAGATCTGTGCTAAGCTTAACAGCTTCCGTATAGGCATTAGTTAGGTTGGCTGGAGGGTTAGTTCTCCACTTCAGAAAGGTGGCTGTGAGGCTATCCAATACTTCATAATAGACTCCCAAGGCTGTATTGTCATCCAAAACATAAGGATCTTGAAGTCTGGTGTATGCACGATGAAACCTATTATTGAAACTGGATATTGGTTCATTAACTTTTCTTTTGACTCTAGTGAATTGCAAATATAATTCATTAGCACTGATGGGTATTCTAAATTTCTGTAAAAAGGCAGTCTCAAGATCATTCCAATTAAGAATTGAGCCAGAAGGGAGGTGATTGTACTAGTAAAAATCCTCTTCTCCTAGTGAATAAGGGAACAACCTACAGGCAACATCCTCATGAACAATCCCCTTATCTTTGAGACAGGTTTGGAAAATCCTTACATGTTCTTCTGTAGTTCTATTTGGGTCATTCACATGGAATTTTGAACAAAAGTGCTCAGAGTTTTTGGGCATGACATTGTAGGCCTAGAAGAATAAGGGAGATGGATTATTAGCAAGGAAAGCCATTGGTAAAAGCTGGGGTGGTGGTTGTGGTTGGTTAATGATAGGTTGGGGCTGTTGAATGGGAATTGTCTCAGGGATGGGTATAGCCTCAACCTCAGGATGTGAAGATGTGGATGATGCCAGTGAAGTGATGGGTGATGATGATTCTCACCTTTCTCGAGTCCTTTTTGACCTAGTGGGGAACTGTAATTCCTGTAAGTCTTCTTCTCCTGTGGTAGATCTGGTATTTCTCCTATATCTTTTAGGAGAGATGGCGTTCAAGAAATGATCCAGTGTGATCATTCAGCCCTCCTTCTAGTGCCAATCTATTGATGGTGTTTTCTGCATAGCAACAACTCAGACATAATGCAATATTCTATCTCTCTTGAAAGGTAATCTTCAACAATAAATTATTGAAAATCACCACAAGGTCTCTCGGGTGTCAAGTCATGATAATGCATAAACAACTTAGATAATATGTGAAAATGCTGGTAATCACAAAGGGACCTTACTACAAGCAAACTGTATCTTCCTATTAATCATATTTCTGTAATATAATGATCTTTAGTCCTAAATCTAACCAGATGATAAAGAAATAACAAAAGATAAGGGTGCAAGAATATGATAAAATCTAAACTATTCCTAGAATAAACTATGCAAATGACAAATATCTGGAATGGACCAATCTCAAATAACCAATTCTTGATCAACCGTCAATACAATATCACAAGAACAGTGCAATCTTCTAAGGTATATAGATTTTCAAATCATAGATATTCATCCACAATCAAACTTAAGCACATTTAAATGTATGATCCAGGTTGACTTTACCAGCCTACTACAATCAGACAGTTACTGGGAGTATAGACTAGAGATTGCTACAAACATTCCAAATATGAAATCATAAACATCATTCACCAAACTAAAACTAATTCTTAATATTAAACCCTAAATCTTCAAGCAATTTGAAAGATAGAACAACAAGAACCATGCAAAATGAAATAACATAAGAGATTGCACCAGGAAAACCACAATGTCTTCAATTGTATTAGATCATCAAAATACTACAACAATTCTAGTGTTTTGTTCACAATACTTTCTTTAAGAAATTCACAAAATGCTCTAACTCTTACTTGTCTCTAACTTAACTCTATTAGCTCTTCTCCTTTTTTTCTAATTTCTAATGTCTTACAATGAGGCAAGAATGCCCTTTATACTAAATTCCAAGATATGTCGGCCCAGCCAAACATTTTTACAAATAAGAATAACCGCCCAAAACAAGTCAGCCTTAGGAAATCAAAATGAGGCACAAATTAAATGCCATATATCATCTAAGTTGGCCTAGACACAGTCCCTGATGTAGTCCGGTTCAATGCATGCCCTATGATAATAGGGAAGCACAAATCTCAAAATGGCATTAAACACTACCTCCCTTATCCTTGCTCTGAGCTGACGATCCTTGAACCTTCAAAAATGTTCTATCCAACTTGGTGACAGGTGGCAAAGGCAGTATCCTAAGCCGACATTGAATGGAATCAATTTCCTCATTTGACTGTTTAACAGTCTTATCCCAGTCATCCTTATGTGCTTGGTACTTATCCATTACTGCTAGGTATGTGGCTGCATCATCTAACTGGTGGCCAGTTATAACACCCTCAGAATCTGGGGCATAAACTTCATGCCACCATTCCCTGAGTTGCTCCAGACTTAGGTATTTGGGAGCAATATTTCTCCTTCCAGTCACGACTTCAAAGAATGCAATGCAGCCCTCATAAACACTGGTTAGATCACCATCTATTTGTTTCTTTTGTTTTTGGATCTTTTTCATGGCCTTATGCCGAATTTGTAGAGCCTCAAACCATTCCTAGGGCTCATTCAACCTAGAAGAAGGAAGAATTCCATCCACAGCCAGTTATTCCTTACCATGCTCCATGATAACCTTAGATTTCTGCAGCAAAAGGTCAATGTCCTCCTTGTCTTGGGATAGCACATATTCTAGCAATTCCTTAGCTCTGACTGCATCTTTCCCAACTGATAGGATATCCTTGTTTGTACTATCTCCCTTTATCTGCACATCCTTCAGCCAATCTGCTGTAGTTTGAGCTGAAGCCTTCATTTTCTCAATCCTAGAGATAGTTTCCTTGGGTAGAAAGTTAGGTACGGTAGAAGAAGATGGGTGAAGGGACTACAGAGGTTTCATCACCTCTTCCAGGCATTTCCTAAGTCTTTCATTCTCCTTCCTTAGCTCGTGCTTGGTCTGGGTCTCCTTCCTCAATCTGCCGATGATCACTGCACTAGACCCTTTATATTCCTCTATATCTTGCTCCATGGATGTCAGCCCAAGGTTGATAGTTTGCACATTGTAATATTCACCAGTGACATCTTCCCTTGTCTTGTCCACGACAGAGGTGGCAATGTGGATAACTCGGTTATTTGCTTCATCTCTCTCCATCTTTGACACCACCCTAGCTGCCTTCTTTTTCTTCCCTTTTCCAATTTTAGATAACATTTCATCCCAATCTAATGGAGTGTCCTCAACAACTACCTATTTCTTCCTTGCAATCTCTTTTTGAAGCCAATCCGTGGCTGCAGGTTCTACCCGGATTTCCTCTATTTTTGCTTCTTCTTGCTGTTATGTTGTTTTATCTTCTTCCTTTTCAGGGAGCTGCTCACCTTGATCACCTTCTTCAAGCTCCACCTCTTGCACCGGTGATGGGGTTCTAACAGGAATGTCTCCCTCTACCAATCTCTGAAGAATCTTCATATATCACTAGAGGAGAAGGATGCTTTTCTACCTCTTCAACTTCAAGCTCTGCAGCAGCACCAAAGAGCTCCCCTTCCTTGAATGGCTCCTCCTCTTCGCTAGTTTCATGTTACTTAAGAATTTCTTGCTCAAATATGCTTAGTGGAGGGGAAGCAGCCTTGGATGGCTCTACAGTTGTCACCTCCAGAGTAAGGTCCTTCTTTTGCATTGGCTCCTTAGGGGATGGAGTCCTGGATCTCCTCATATAAAATTTGGTTTTCTCCCCTGAACTCTCTACATCAACAATAGGAGGCTGATCTTTTGAGGCAACCTGACCCTTCTTCTTTGAAGTCCTGGTTGTTCTTGTCTTCTTCAGTGGTGGATGAGCACTTTCTTCTTCTGCTTTTTCCAATTCTTCCTCATTAGAGGACTTACCAATCTTCAAAGTACGACTTCTCTTCTTTCCTTTTGGCTTCCTTTTTGGTTTGGGCTCACTTTCCTTGGGGCCTCTAATCTTTATCTTGAAAAGAGAGCTCTTTATAGTTTTCCCTTTGGGGTCATCTTCCCCGGATTCTTCTAAAGTAGACATGGGATTGAGGTCTCCCATCAAATTGAAGGTACAAGTTACCTTCTCACTCTCCAACTCCCAAATTTTATGCTTCAACCAAGAAGAGGTAAATTTCATAATGGGGGCCATTAGGTCTTCCAACTCTATGACCTCATCTTCATTCCAATTGATTTCCCCTATTGACCTGTCCTTCCCAGCTTCAAAAGCATGATCGTGTACTAGGTTTCCATCATCCTCGAGTTGGTCTGGGATCAACTTGACATTGTACTGTCTGATTGCGTCAACAGGGAGCCTAGAGTACCTCTTCTTTCTTGCTTCAAGGTCATCCTTAATGTTAGCCCAATAGTCCTCCAGGTCATCTTTATGCTGATACTCCCTAGTGGCCTTCTTCTGTGCCTCTCCTGTGATATCAAAATTCATCCTTTTGGAGTGGAAGGAGAAACCATATGCTGCCAATTCATCTCCTGTGGTGTGTGATGATTGGATGGAAGGACACACTTCTGCTACATCAATTCCAAGAGGGAAATCTCCACCAAAGCCTTTCTTATGCTTTTCCTTCTTTACAATGGCATCAAACTCACAAATCTGTCTGACAATCTCCAATAGCACAATGTGATTTGTAGGGTACCGAGTTAACCTGTATGGAGCGACTGGGAATCCATCAATTCTAAGGGAGGTGAAGGTGGGAAATTGAATGAACCAGGCCCCATAATTCTTTATCAATCCTTTGGCTCCATCTGACAGTCTCACATGCTCAGCATTCTAAAGCATCTAGGTGATATGCATAGTGAATGCATCATTAGCCCTGCGGTAGTCTTTGTGTCCTAGGTGCAACTCTGAGTATACTTCATAGACTATGTCCTATCCGAATGTCCCTCGTGGATTCAAACCCTTGTATGGGTAGAATCTGGCAAGCACATACATGACATAGGAGGACATGGTGAACCTCTTTGTTTCCAAGATGTTCCTCAGTTGTTTATCAATTTCGGAGCTAATAAGCCCAGCCCAATGATAGTTGGTCCCTTGTTCAATTTTGGTGATCACATGGACCATCCAACTCTCCAATACTCCAGCAGTCTTCAAACCTGTTACCCTACAAAGAAATGTTATTGCATCATAGATATCTGGCCTGAATTTAACTCTGTGCAACTGCTTGGGAAGTTTAGAGTGATGTGATTTCGGTTTTTCCAACCAAGCATTAATCATCTATTGAGCCTTAGTTGGCTCATTCTCATAATATGTCCTGGTCATGTCTATGTTCAGAGCACACACCGAAGGTAGATCTGGCATGTCAAAAGCTTGGGCAATAGAGACAGGGCTAAAATTAGCCAAGATTCTTCCCTTAGTACTTACAACCCTTTGTGTATCAAAATCATATTGTCGGGCACACTCTAAAATCAACTCATAACATTGGATTACAGGAGGAAACCCTACCACATGCACCAGTCTGGACTTCATCATTCCATTCCTTAGGACTGACAAATTCTTCTCAGCTATCCTCTGCTTGAACTCCTCATATCTCCAGGCCCCCACATTGGTGTCAGACACCTCAAACCATATGGAAGATATCTTACTTTCAGGGAGCTGACTCTTAGTATCTAACCTTAATCTCTCTGCCTCTGAAATGGATGACCCCTCCATGTCACCCTTGGACTTTTCTACTACAACCTTGCTAGATTCAGCCATGGATTATTGCAGATGAAACTCGAACTCGAAGAAGAAACCACAAAGCAAGCACGCCCAAGCAATGAAAACCTCAATCAGCGCTCTACACAATCCACACGCAAGTGACCCAAGATCAATGCTCAAAGCTCAAATGGAGAAAGCACTTCAGACGCCAAGGCAGCAAACAAGTGAAAGATGAGGTTAAAATGATGCCTAAAGGACTTTAAATCCATCCCCATACTCGTCTGAGCAAAGGTACTGCAAGCATTAATGAGCGATAAGACACGTCTGAAAAATCCAGAAGCCCGAACCCAGGACGGAATTTTAGAAAATCCCAAGATATGCGGAAATCTAGATGAACACGAATTCTGCGGATATGGCAGAAACTGGGATTTTAACAAAGTTCAGGAATTTGGTGCGGTCCAGGAAAATCCGCCGGATCCAGAAAATCTCGGAGTTAGGTAGAAACCCAGATTCAGAAAGTTCGGCGATGATCAGAAATAAACCAGAGCCCGGGAAAATCCGCCAGAGCTAGGAAATCCCGGATTCAGGTGAAAACCCAGATTTTTCCTAAAACTCAATTTTAGCCACTTCAAAACCCCAAGGGAAGACTAAAGCCAACAAGACCAACATATCAAGACCCTAAAAAGGCAAATCCAATAAAACCACAGGTCAAAAGACATTAGAAGAGAGGGTCCCTACTCCAAGTGGGGCATGTGTGCAGAACTGCACAACAGGTCCTAAGTATAAGGAGGACCCATTCTCGCTTGGGAAAATGGGCCCTAGGCCCAAAACCTATGACACACAATCTTCAATGAAATTTAATTAATGTTTTCAATTGTTTAATACAAGTTTCCATTTTGAAAAACGGGATTAATCGGGCTTTTAATGCATAATTGAGCCAATTAGAGACTTAATTAAGTCCAATTAATTAAGGGACCCAAACATTGTGTGAAAATGTAAAGAAGCTAATTTTTCTAAACTACATTTAGTCCCCACTTTAGTGAGAGGATGATTCCTACACTCAAACTAACACTAAACTAGACAAACAAGTATCAAGAGGGGTCCACATGCATGAATATTGATGGGATAGGATGACAAAGATGAAGGAGGTGGCCAAGCCCCTGGGATCCAAGATCCCATGGTAAACCAACATAAGAAAAAATGGACACACATGAATGTATGATATGAAATAGCAAGAAAAGACGCAAAAAAATACAATGTAAAAATTTATGCAAAGAGGAAAGAAAGATGAACGAGCAAGTTGTATTATGCCATGTCCGTCAAATACACTTATAAGGATGTTAAATCACTTATGAAACACATGGATCCATAGGAATTCAAGTTGTGTTATGCTTTATGGCCATGAAAAATATGCTCATAAGGGCCAGAGTAGTCTGATATACACTAGGTGAGCCCACAAGAAAGTGAGAAACAAAAACTAGGTCAATGTGTACCCACAAATGGTGGCTGGTGGGATAGTAATTCCATTTCTATAGACTCCCATGTATCAACCATAATAAAGTTATACCTCTTGATAAATTTGATAAGGAACCATATAAATGGTCATGAGGCCATTATGTTGTGTTATGCTAGGCACTCATGAAAAAATAAGGGCTCCATTGGCAAGTAAGTTGTGTTATGCTTGGTGGCCTTTTGAGTACAATAGGATAGGATAGTCAAAGGGGATTTTCTTCTTTCATGAAAGGTCACACTATATAGATGGCCAACAAATTCTGAGATGTGCTATATATGATCACCTATCCTAAGCTTAAGGCCATTCTTAAAATACCTAAGAAGACACGGGAGAAGGAGCCGACCCTTGTGAAGGAAAATCACTTACTAGTAGAAACATGGAAAATGGGCATGGATCATAGGAGGGACATCCTTGAGAGAGTGTTGCATGAAGTTGAGCTTGACCTTGAATGGGTCAAGGAGCACAGAGTGGACAGTGAAGACTACCTAAAGCTCATGACAGACTATGATATGTCTATCGTAGAGCTAGATCTAGAGAACATTAGGCCATACTTCCATAAGAAGATGGAGCGAGGGAAAGAAAAATCGCTAATGCTAGATTTCATTGACTTTTCTATGAGGGGGTTCATCCAGTTTGAATAGGTATTCAAGGCCACACCAAAATGCACAAAGAACTGGAAGTAGATCACTAGTAGATCTAAGAAGATGACCTTCCAAGTCCTTCAGTCTGATATCTTAGAGTTGGACAAGCTTTGAGTGCTGATTGGGAAATTCATGGAGTATGCCACTCTTTAGAAAAATGAAGGAAAACCAGTAATAGATGATGAGTTCTTGATAGTATAAGCTAAGAAAAGAAGGTAATCACTAAAAGACAAAACTGCTACAATGTCAAAGCCACTACAAGACAAAATGGGAATGGGACAAAGTGAATTTTATATTAGTATATTTTGGGGGTAGGTAAAACCCTAATGTAGAATGAATCTTTGCCACACAGTGAAAGTAAATCCTAGTCATTCATTTCACTTTTGGAAAACTATAAATAGGGATCTCCTCTCATTTTCAAAGAGAGAGTTGAGTTGTTGTAAAGACATGCTATAGAAATTTCAATAGAATTTCATTGCTTTTTATGCATTCTTGTGTTTCTCACATGTTGCATGATTCATCTTCTCAAAGTTGATAGATTTACATAGATTTAGTTTTTTGTTCTAAGTGATTTTCAAGTAGTTTTAGTAGTTTAGTTCATGTTGTCCATTGATATTGAAGAATGCTATGGTGTTGATGCTTTCCATATTCATGATTTTTGTTGTTTGTTGATGATGAACAACAGTGTAAAGCTAGTCTAAACATTAATTAATTGCTGCACTTAAAATTCATCTTTTATTCATGCTTTATGATGAATGAACAACTGAAAATCTACAAACTTCAGAAGATAGCACTATTTCATGAGATTGTATGTTGTTTGGTTAAGTGGAACTCAGTTATAGGAAGCTTTTCCACTATAGCATGCTCCATTGTTAGTGTTCACCATTATTTGTAGGTCTAGGAACTTCCTCTTCCCCTTTCCCTTTTGACCTTTCTTTGAAATATTAGTTAAGGAAAAGTTCTAGCATCATTGTAAAGCCAAATCTGATGTTACACATGGAGTTTTAGACTATTGTTTTGAACTTGTAGCAATTTCACCTAGCTTTTAGAATTTCATAAACTTCATTTGAAGATAAAATCTCCTTCCAACTTAGAAATTATCCATGCCCCTTGTGATTACCAACAAATCACATCAATCCACTGAGTTGTTTTTGCAAGTCATGACTTGACATCTAAGAGACCTTGGCATAACAATGAGATGACTGCTACAAAGAAGCACTAGAAGAACACTATCGAGTAACACTGGAACCACAATATGACAAATAAGGAAAGATACTTCTATCTACAAGAAACCAAAAATGGAATCATAATAATGTGATAGCAGACCCGATGCCACAAAACATTGGAAAACTCACAAACTAGAACAACCTTGGAATCTCTGAAACAATAGTAGATGAAATGATGACAAAATCTAGAAATTGTGTATCTCGATGCCGATGCCAAAATGAGACTAAAACTCTTCCATGGGAACAAGTACCATAAAGACTCTGTAACATTAACCATAAAAACATGGCCCTCAAACTGAGAAATATTTGAACCAATGCGGATCAAGAAGCATAATCTCTCAACTGAAGTGTGAACTGATGTGAATTTGATATGTGTCAAGCGAGAGAAAAAAATTGGCCAAAATAAACTAAGAAACTAGATAACCCATGTGAGTTTCCATCAAAACAAGACGGAGATGGAGATCAAAGTGCATGCACACTCAAATCAAATTATTATGCAAGAAACCCCCTGATGGAACTTTATCTCAGTTCATTTATTACAATAATCCAATGATTGTAAAAGAAGAGAATGAAAAAATTCATAAATAGAAAATAAAAATAAACCTCATATTTATGTATAGGACTGAACCAGCTTTCAAGTTCCGCAAAAAATGACAAAAAAAGGATCATTAAGTCAAAAGATATGCCCTTTGAAGTGAAAAAAACTTCATCTGAGTTCTAGGACCTGAAAAAAAAAACTGGAGAAAAATATGGTAAGAAAAACATCACTAATGGATTGGCATCAGAATCATCTTTCCAATGGTATCTTGTTTGCATAAAATAAACATCGTATGCAAAAAATACACCCGATTTAGTGAAAACTGCTCTAGAAGGCCCAATAAGGGTTGCAGGGCCCCCAAGGGGCTAAAAAAATTTCAGCTATTGGCCTTGTGCATGACTAGGGCTGGAGTGGAGGTGTTGGGGGTAGAACCCCTGGTCCTCCATAGGACTGCTTGTTTGCAAAAGGGGTTGGCCGGGGGCTAGGCGCATAGTTCCCGGTCCCCCATATGACATCAACCTGTGCACAGGGGGCTCGCGGGGGCTAAGCTTGTTGGCGGAGGTTGGGCGGCACTGACTAGTGGCTGGTGGCTTGTGGGTGGTACGGTGATGGCTTCCAGGTGGTGAGATTTTTTTTTAATTTGAGGCATTGCATATAAATCGAAAAACACATTTTTTTACATTTTTTTAATTTTTGAGCCTTGGGAAGCGTGCAAGGGAGGCTATGTGACCCCATAGACAATTTTATTTTTCCTTCCAGACTAGCTTCACCAAAATCAATGAAATGAAGGGAAATCTTAGGGTTTTTGGTTGCTGCAAATGCAATGGTGACCTTTTCTACCCAAACTGCTCTGAAAAATCGGCTACATTGAGAACTTACAAAAAATCTCCTAGCTTGAAACCCTCATGGATCTGGCAAATGATGGCCACAATCTGCAAAAAAAAAGCCAATCCTAACTTTTTCCAGCATTCTGAATCCAATGGTGAAGCCCGATCTGATCCAAAATGCCTCATAAATGAACTCAAGCAATGATACCCTCGAGGAATCCCAAATGAACTCTATAATGATTTTTTCAAAAAATATAAGGTGTTGCAAATCAAGGCTCTGATACCATGTTAGAAACCAAGATCTGAAATGCAAACTAGAAAATAACCTTCCATAGAAGAGAAAATCAGAAAAATAAATGCTTTACAAAAGATATGCCAAATATTATTATTCAGGAATTCATAATTACATGAGATGATTTGCTTTATAAAAGCAAAGATATGCATAACCCTAATCACATCTTGAGCAACAAGATAGCTCAACAAGATAAGGATGAGAATAATAAACCTAGGAATTAAATATTACCTAAGTAAAGTTATGCAAGTGTAATTAAATATCAATTACACTAACAATAATTGTATGCAATTTGTTTGTAGAAAGTTTCCTTGCAAGAGAGGTAGTTCATTTGTGTTCTTCTTGTGTTGAGAAGGTGCAGAAAAACCCATCAACAAAAATAGCACTAGAAGGAGGGCCTCCCTTTTGCTAAGTTGGATTGAATTAGCTCCTTCTCCCTTGAGAGGTTCCAAAGAGTCCTAAGATCTACACCAAACAAAGGGGAATTCTAACAGCTACCACCCCCTACCAAGGCTAAGAGAGCCAAATGAGGGGAAGCATCCACCTCAGCCTCATCCACTCAACCCACTTCACCTCCATCCTCACCTCCTTCATCCATCCATTCTTGTACTCTTCCCTTTCCCAATAGCTCCTTTCTCTTCCCAACCACTCCAAACTACCTTCCACCTCTTCCCTTCCCATAGCCAAGGCATTTCTTCTGTCGCAACACTCCATAGCCAAGGCGTTGCCTCAAGTACTGCTGCTCCTTTATAGCCCCAAGTCATTGTTGCACAAGTATAACCTCCACCTCCCACCATGGCTTGGTTGGTCAATAACCTATCACCCTTATCCTTTAATTAGTACCATGACATGTCAAAGAGTCTAGGAGACTTTTGTACTAGATTCCACCCTTGGGATCCACAAAGAACAACAGAAGAGCACATCAAAATCTTTCAGATAGCCTTGAAAGATATAAAAATAAAGCATGAAGATGTGGCTTTCCAACTCTTTCCTTACTCCTTAGGGGAAGAGGCCTTCTATTGGTATATATACATCTTCTAATTGGGTCCATCACTACATGGGATCAAGTAAAGGATGCCTTTTTGCAAAAAATTAAGATCCTGGTTAGCTCTTCTGAATTATATCAATAGTTCATGTTTGTTTTAAGGGAAGTCAATGAACCAATCAACTCTTTCAATGACCAGTTCCACCGGGCATACATGAAGTTGTAGCCACCTAATGTCATTGATGATGCTTCAATCCAGTTGGTTTACTATGCTACCTTGGATAGTCTCACTTCCATAATGGTGAAAAGGATGTGCCGACCACCTACAAGGTTGTTGGATGCATATGCCAAGGCTATCATAATAAGCACTAATTTAGGACAACACATTACTAGTCTGCTACCATATTTGGAACCAACCACTCATCCAATGTAGATCCAAGGGCTTACCCATGCCCTGGCCCATCAAAAACCAATGTTGAATCAAGTTCCATAACTATCGATCGTATCCCATCTAGGGAAACCATTCAACCAAGCACCTACAATGCCTCAGTACTTGCAACCATAATATAAACCAACATACCCTCAGTAGCCTCAAATACATGTGCACCTACAAAGCTCTAAGTTCCTGCCCGTTCAGCAAAATCAACCAGCAGTGCAGCCGATCTTCCTCCATAATTCAACCCCACAACCAAACAATAGAGAAAGGGATTGGATTGATGAATTTATGGAAATGATCAAGAATATTTCAACAAAAATGACACACTTGAGGAACCAAAATAATCACTTTTAGGCTTCTTAGAGAAGCATTCAATCGAATCTCACTCGAGATAACCATGACAACCATTATGCGGATGCTTCCTATGTGAAGAATTATGAGAGGAGTCAAAACTCAAGTCAATGCTTTGAGAGAAGGCCTTCATAGAGGCAGAGGCAGATGTGGAATACAAGGCCAAACAATGGAGGCATTCCTACATTTCTTGACTAGCCAACTAGTACAAATAAGACTACAAGTGGAGTATACTTGGCTAAAGCAGCCTTGTCCAGGTGGTGCCACATCTAGAAAACCAATAGGTATTCTGAATTGGATTTCCTTGAGTTCCAAAAAACCACATATATCTTTCAAGTGGAAGTTAAAAATGTTGTAGATGGTGCAAGTTGCAGAGATATAGTCCCATCTGGACCGTATGACTCCTCAGTCCTGGTGGTCAATCAAGCTCCCTTCCTGCAAAGTGAAAGCAATGTGCTCAAGAAGGAGACCATTTCCCCAAAGGACAAAGAAGCAAAAGAGGTAAGCAATGAAGGCTCGATATCCCAACTTTTTGATTTATTAGAAAATGGTCTAATAGATGAAGAAGATTCTTGTTGATGATGGTTTTACTCAAAACAAACAGGGCGAATAAATTCTTCAAATACAAACTGCAAAGAGCCTATCCTTCTTGAAAGATATCGAACAAAGATAATATAAAAGGGGGAGTCTCTCTTGATAGGAAAAGATTGGATTTAG
This sequence comes from Sequoia sempervirens, assembly GCA_007258455.2. NCBI lineage: Eukaryota > Viridiplantae > Streptophyta > Pinopsida > Cupressales > Cupressaceae > Sequoia > Sequoia sempervirens. The sequence goes on along the minus strand of VDFB02193867.1, from coordinate 522,495,154 downwards.
TTCAATCCAAAGTCTCTAATAACTAGGTCATGATTGCACTAGGGTCACTCTCAAGTGTGATGTGATATTGTTGTTAATCTCAAAGGAAATATGGCTATTTCTAGTTTTGTTAAGGATTATAAGAATTTTACACAAAATTTCTAATTCATTCATAAAATAACATCATGAAATCAAAAGATTTAAAATAATATTTAATGAATATCAACAAATATTTGCTATCACTTAAGTAGATTAGCATTAAGCATTCAACAATTTCATAGAAAACAAAATATTTTTAATAAAATTTCATCCATTCAATCAATTTTTGGAACTTTTTTAATAATTTAAACATCTATTCTAAAATAAAGCATAGAAATACTAAAAATTAAAATTTTCTCCAAGTTATTCTCCATGCATACCCCAAATAATTAACTAAAATAGAGCAAACCCCTTTATACCTCACCAAATTGCTTCATAGCTACATATAAAATGGTGCAAGCTTTTAAAGAGAGGGGTTTTAGTTTGGAAACCAAGTAGGTTTTGTATGCACCCTTAAATGACGCAACATGCATTCTTTTTTGGATGAATTAACAAAACCAACTACACAAGATTCATGAGATAGGTGGCTATCTAATTGTCTCCGATATTAATCAATTTCTATGTGCATACAAAGTTTTAAGCTAGAATGATTCAGAAAATAGGAAAAAAGAACAAAACTTAAAGAATTTTTATGCTCTTCTGACATCACAAATTTTGAACTTAAAATAAAAATAAAGCAGTAAGCAACCTTTTATAGGAACAAGGCCTGAAGAGTTCAACTTAAATTCCATCTAGAGAATCAAAAACAACAAATTAAAATGTAGCACATGGCATACACCAACTATCATCAGAATATTCTAAATAAAGTCAAAGCTTTCACTTCATTAGTAGCAACACTTTTCACTTCATACTTCAACACATGATACTTTGCATATACCATGGCCATCGACATCCTTCATATTACTAAAATGGGAAACATCTACCGGGACCAAGATCAACCTACAAAACTCAAAATTGCCAGAAAAACAAATATCTCTGACACACCTCCAATGTTTGGTATCCAGTTATTCCTTTCATCATTCAAGGCTTGGGTTCTGGGATCTCTTCTTGGCCTTTCTTCAATGGGTACTCTAGGAAAGCATTCAATATTTGATGCATACATTTTTTTTGAAATCCCTTCTACTAGCTTCCAAGTGAGTTTGAGCTGAGTGTATTCTTTCGATAGCTAAAGTATAATACTTATCCTCCACACTTTATCTATTTCATATTTAGCTATAGTGTTCCTACACTCTATAATTTCATCAATGACCTCCTGTGTTAATAACTGAACAAGTTCTCTATTTATTCTTTAAATCCATTCCTTGAATGCTTTGGATTCTTTACCCTCCTATTCTATTGTTTGGGGATCACAACCTTGACATGCTAGCATTTCAATAAACTCTTGATCTTCATCAAGCAATTTTCTATATTCCATGGTGACCTTTCCAAATCCCTCAATACATTGCATCAACATGTCACCTTCCCATTTCAATCATTTCTTCCATCTTTCTGGAAATGGAAGTTCTTGTTCTAAGATTACATTTCTTTGTATTAATTCTTGGATATCTACTTGTATGAGAATTTCAATATTTTGCCTTTCTTCATTAATTTACTCCTAGTGAAATCTGCATTCACTTTCAAATATTTTAGATTTCTCTGACTGACAATATGCTTCCTTGTTCTTCCCTATTGCATCTATAATGAATTCTTCCCCCTGATTTACCTAGTACTTGATCCATTCTTCAAAAACATTCATTTTTTGATGAATTGTTGTGATTGCATCCACCTGTTCTTATGACATTAATACTGGATGTTGCAGAAATTCAGTCTATGCTTGACTAGATAGGGTTAGTGACTATAAAATCTTCCAAGGTAACAACCCATTCTTTCAATTGTTTTTTCTTCTTTTTATATTTTTGCACTTTGGCAATAGTAGCATCTAAATTCACCTTTATTTCTTCTAACTTTTTCCTCCAAGATGAGTGTCCAAGATTAATACTTGTTATCTTGTACTCTTTACGAATTATGTCATGTCTATCTTTGTCAGTTGTTGGAGTAGCTATATGGATGATTTTGTCACTGTCTGCATTTCACTACATGAAATTTTTTCTTTTCTCTATGCCTAGGATTAGGAGTATCTACTTCCTACATGAAACTATTAAGATTCAGAGGAAATACTTCTACTTCCATTAGGGAAGCCAATTCCCTAATCAACCAATCAGGTGCATTATCATCTTGCTCTACCTCTATAACATTTTTTTGTTCCCGGTTTCCACTTGATTCAAGAACATCTTCTCTTATTTCTTCAATTTTATTTTTCACATCCTCTGAAATGGGAATTTCCTTAATAATTTTTTCAATAGATTTGGGATTACTAGGATTTGGCACTGTCTCCTTTGCTCAAAGACTTATATTTTCCTATCTATCTAGATGTTCAACATCATCTCCCTAGATGTTACTTTCTTTATTCTCTACTACATTAGGTTTTTTCTCATTTTCAAGTCCATCACCTAAAAAATTGTGTAGATTCTTCATTCTCAATCTCAACTTCAATGTGGTCTTTCTCTAATTCTTCAAAGACCTACAACTATTCATTAACATTTGGAACATTCCCAAGTGAGGGCTAGGAATCAAAAGTATGTTCAATAATTATTTAATCAATAGGGTCCTACTCTGCAGTCTCCCTTATTTCCATCTCAAGGATATTATGGTTCCCCTCTTCTTCAAGGTGAGTTTTCCTTGTATAAATTCTTCTTCCTTAGCATTTATAAGATTAGGCCCTATATCCTAAACCTCTTCTATCACTAGTTATACCATGGGTTTATCTTTAAACTTCTTTTCTTTCACCTTCTCCCACATGGCACACCATTTAACCATATGTTCTTTAATTATGGCTTCATCTACCTCAGAAATTTCATCCAAAACCACATGATTTCCTCCTAGTTCTTGTTTCATACTAGCCATGTTAACAAAAGGAGGAGAAGTAAATAGTGTTGGAGCCCTTTAAGATGTAGACTTGGTCTATGTATCAATAGTTTCTATTACTCCTTCTTCATCAATAACCAATTTAGTCCTTGGTTTTTCTATAGAGGAAGATGCACCTTTGGGTCTTACTTTTGATTTATGTTTACTTGATTCTGTATCTTTCTACTTATCAAATGACTTTACTGAAATTTATTTTCTTGAAACCTTAGGGGTTCTTTCTTCAATCCTTATACCAAGAGTCACCTTACTATTTTTCCTCTTCTTTCTAGCAGGTTCTCCACTCTCAAATATAGTTTTATTTCTTTGTTTTCTTCTATTATCTTATAATAATGTGGGTTTAATTCATCTTTCTCTCAAAGCTTTACAAAAATCATTTATCCAATGTTGAGTGTATAATAGAACTGGTCGAGAGAACTCATCAGTGGATGTCATTTCTTCACCTTCATAATCTGGGTATGGGATGGGTTCATCATACACTCTATCTTTGTTATAGGATTTATTCAACACTTTTCTATGATCCTCTTCTAATTGATCTAGAATGTCATGGAGCTTAAGAATCCAAGCAAATTTTAAAGACAATCTTTGATACTTTCTTATTCTTACTCTATGCTCATCTTCACAATTAAGCCAATAATCTTCTAGGTGCTGGACATGAGCATGGTAACCAACTATATTCTTGGCAATATTCCCATAAATGTCATAATATATTCTCTAAAGTGGGAAATACTCAAAATTATATTTTTTCAATTCTTCTTCACACAAGCTAAACACTATGATTGCATTGCACTTGAAATTTCCTATCACAATGGGGAATTTGAAAGAGGCCTTCTTGTGAGCATGACTATAAAGAGCCTAAGATAGTTTCAAATATCTAACCAATTCTAATAAAACAATTTTTTCTATTGGATACCTGGGAAGCATGAAAGGATGTCCATCAAACCCTTCCATCCTAATGTAGGAGTAAGTGGGGAATTAAATATACCAGCCTCCCATTGGTCGAATGAAACTTTGTGCCTCTAGGGACAATCTTTTGGCTTTATTACCCTCCATCATTCTAACTAGCTTCATGGGGAACACATCATTAACTCTCCTATAATTCTCTTTGTATCCATGGATGGTGATTTGGGGTAAATATGCATATATCAAACTATTTCCTACCTTCATGCCCAGAGTACCAACCTTTTTCAACCCTTGTTTGCGAGCTCTCATGGCATAGGAATAAATCACATATGAAGACATAAAAAAAACTTGGTTTTGGGAAATGTCTTTATCTGTTCACATAATCTATCACTAATAAACTTTCCCCAATGTATTTGCAGGGGATTTTCCATCAAGCTAGACATTATTACAAACATCTAGGGTACAAATTTACTAGCATCTCTAAAACCAATTATCCTACTTAGAAGAGTTATAATATCTTTAATATCTATGTTGAGCATAGACCTCTGAATTAATTTGGTCTATGATGTAATCGGTTCTTAGCACCATTAGGTACTCATAATTTCTCTATTGCAAGCTTCAACATTATGATATATTTTTCCCTTTGCTTTCATATCAATATTATACATTTGAGTGTAGATAGGGAGCCCAAATGTGAATGTAATTCCTTTCTATGATAGTTCTACATAAATTCTCCCTTCTTTCTCAATGACTCTTTTGTTTGGGTTATAGTAATTCATACATTGCATAACCAATTCAGGGGCCTCCATTGTTGGCGGAAACCCTCCTACTAAAAGTAACCCATTTTCCAAAACATTTTTGGTACATTGAGAGGCATTTTCTTGTAGTGCTCATGTGTGAATTTCAATATTAGAACACCATCACATATGAGTATTTGTAACTACCACATTGATTGGTACGACTTGTGAATTGTAGTATTTAAGTTCATCTTCTAACCATGCATAAGAAGTACTCATTTTCCTTGTTGTGTTCTACATTTTTCAAAATGTGTGTCTTGTGTGTGAATTAGGGTTAAATTTAACCAAATTTTACAATTTATAAAACTTTTAGTTCACCTTTCGGCTAAATTCAAAATAAAATAATAATCAACATTTCAATTTCTAAAGGGAAATACCATTTTCTAAGATTTTGCATGTGTGAAAAATAACTAATAGAATATTAGTTATCTAAAACATACCTGGTTCTGGTCAATCATGGCAATCTCTTTCAAAATGTAACTTCAAAACCCTTGGTAGTTGTGTTCCTAGTTTCTCAAAATTTACCTCTCCTTGTGTGCTAGTATTGTTTCATTTTTTTAGTGTCATTTTAAAATTTGGAGTATGACATGAAGTGGAGTGTTACAAAAGAAACTAAATGTTTGGGGTGGTGCCAAGTACATGGGTAGTTCAACACCTTCATTAATTACCTACTATAATGCATTAATTCCTTAATAAAGGTGTAATCATTATGAAGTAGTGTTCAAATCACGAACACCTAGATTTCTACGAGGGCTCGCTACTAGAGGAGAAAGACGACATGATGATCATACATGGCACTGAAGTGTCACACTGATTCTTTGCGAGTTATCAACCATTAAAGATACGTGATCAATTTGTGATCACCAGGATTAAGGCTTCTAGTATCAACTTTAAGAAGAAACATCAGGATCCAAGGATTTACCTACAAGCTTCAAAAAGAGAAATACAAAACAAAAGAAAAGACTGGGAACTAGGTTCAAAAGAAATTAAAACATTTCAAAACAGACTCTTCAATTTCCAAGTTCTGAATAAGGAAAAGAAAAGGAAATAGAGTTAAAAAAAAATATTGGACTCTGATAAAAATAATATCACCGAGATTGATACTTTTGGTCGATGACTTACTGGGTGTAGCTAGGACAACCTGAAGATAGAGTTCACTTTGATGCAAGTGTAGGACTCTAGGATTCCTATTTCAGGTAACATTTTAAACTTTTATGAAAAGACTGAAACACTAAATCTAGGAAAGGAAAAAGGATAAAACAAAGACCAAGTGAAATTGAAAATGAGACCAATAACCAACCAGACCATAGAACGATGCCAAAGAAAATGAAAGTGAAAGGGAACAAAAAAGAAAAATGGGGGTCCACATTTTTCCAAGGGGAAAAAATGGGTGTGTTGTGAGACCACACAACAACTAGCAACCAACAAAACTAAACAAAATAATAGAAAATCAATTCTAGATCTAACATCAATGTACGAACATTCTTTATTCTTCTAATTATAAATCAGATAGCATGCAAGATTAAGTATTACTAAGCTCATGTGTGTGCAATTGATTATTTCCACCACAAATAAACTTAGAAATAGCAAATATTTGAATTAAGCTACATAATATGATAATTCCTTTTAAGCCAAGTAGGAATAGAGCCTTGCTGCCAGTCAAGTGTCTATAGACCCTACAAGGTTATCTCTATAATTCCCCCCAAACATAGCTCTACTGCTAGCCAAGCGTCTATAGCCTCAATAGAGTTATTTGGATAGCCCAAAGAGTTGATTTTCTCTCTCTCTCTTTCTTCTTTTTTTTAGATATAGCAATGATAGCTCATTTTTTCTCTTTTGATATTTTGATGGTATCTCTTTTATCAACTTGCAAGCAATGAAGCCTCTCTATTAGGTTGTGTTCATTTGTAGGTCAACATCAACTAAATGATTCATTCTAACCAAAGTATAAAGAATTGAATAATTCTTGGACAATTTATAAATAAAGGACTATTTCTAGTTAGGACATAGATCATTTTTTTAAAATTGATGTTCTATTAACATGTTCACCTTCAAAGGTTGTTGATCATTGTAAATTCAAATGCCGGAACACCAAAAAAGAAAAACAACAAACAACAAACAACTATTTAAAAAACATCAACACTAACCTAAAAAAACTATTTACTTATGACTGGAAATAATGCTTTAGGAACTGCCCACTGACAGACAATGGGGCATCTTCACCAATCAAAGACTTCAACCTATAAGTGTTATTACCCAAGATTTTAGATACTTGATATGGGCCTATCTACAACTTGTCAAACTTACCATGCTCACCTTTTCATTCATTGGCTTTATTGCAATACAAGACCAAGTTAGCTATTCTAAAAGGCTTTAATCTATCTCTTTTATCAACCCGTCTTTTTACCACCAATTGCTGCCTAGCAAAATGATCTATAGCTTGAGTATGATTTTCATCTAAATGCATTAGTTGCAACAATCAGGCTTTCGTTTGGTCATCTAATCCAATATATTCCTATGAAAACTACCAAGTAGAGATTTTTAGATTTATTGGTAGTATAGGATCTACCCCATAGACTAAATGATAAGGAGAATTCCCTAACACAACTTTCATCCTAGTGCAGTCTACCCAAAAAGAAAACTTTAGCAAAGAATATCATTCCCTAGGATTCATTTCAATCAATTTTTTAATTATATCTAGCAAATTTTTATTTGATGATTCAACTAATGCATTTCCCTACAAATAATAGTTAGATGAAAATTTTAATGTTATACCATATTCAAATGCCAAGTTAGAAAACTTCAATGAAGAAAAGGCAAGGCCATTAACACATACTAGTGCATAGGGTACTCCAAACCTGGTGATGATATTCTCTTCCAAAAATTTGGTTACCACTTTCGTAGTGCAATGTTTGTTGGGACACGCCTCTATCCATCTGGTGCAATAATCTGTAGTAGTCAATATAAATCTCTGGCCTACGGATGATGGAGGATAAATGGTTCCAATAAAATCTAGTCCCCATTGTGAAAAGGGATGCATCTCCATCACTAGTTGTAATGGTTGAGCATTGAATCTTCCTTTATCTAGCGTAGTTTGACATGTCTAGCAATGTTTCACATGTTCATATGTATCTTTGAAATTATTGGCCAGTAGTAACTAACTATCAAAATTAGGTTTGTAGTAGCTAAAGGTGCTCCATGAGTTGTTCCAAAATTTTCATGTAGTTCCTGCAACACTTATTTGCTTTATTCTATTTAAGCATCTTAATTATATTCCTTCATGGTTTCTTTTGAATAGAGCTCCTTCTTTGATCATGTAACTTTGTGATTTTATCTTGAGGGATCTTCTCTGATTCCTTTGCATATGATCAGGGCAAGTATGGCTAACCAGATAATGCCATATATCTAAATACCAGTCTTCTTGGTCTTCTACATCTAAAGTATATTGTTGACTTGAAATTTGTGAATCTATTTTTGCAATAGATCTAATTAAAGCCTATCCTTGAACCAACCTCATGGGTATGACTTCTAGATTGAATTCCTATAGGATTGTAACCCATTTGGCTCTTTTTTCTCTGAGCTCACTCCGTGTTAACAATATTTTGACTACAGAATCTAGAACAATAGCTTTGACTCTACTCCTAAGGATGTAATGTCTAAACTTGTGTACCACTTCGACCAAGGAAAAGGCTTGTTCTTCAACATCTATATATCTCAGCTCCACTTCTTTGAATAGAGCACTCATAAAATTAATTTGTTTCTCTTCTTTATTCTCACCCTTTTGTGTTAATACTATTGGACAAGTATAACTAGAAGAAAAAGAGTAAATATAGAAAGGTTTAACATAATCTGGACTTACCAATATTGAAGCTTCTATGATTATAGTCTTTATACTCTCGAAGATGATCTTAGCTTCATTTTTCCACTCTATTTTGGAATATTTCCTTAATATATCATTAAGTGGTTTCACTATTTCGACGAATCTGGTAATAAATTTTTGAACAAAATTAATCTTACCAAAATATGATTTCAATTCTTTCTTGCTTCCCGAGGGCTGTAGCTTGAGCAGTGCACTCACTCTATCTAGGTATATTGAAATACCTCATTCAAAAATGATGTGTCCTAGTAACTTACCTTTAGTTACCCTGAAAAATACACTTTTTAGGATTTAATGAAACTCCGTAAGTTTCACACTTTTGTAATATCACTCTGAGATCTCGAACATGATCTCTTCTATTTTTCAAAAATACTGTAAGGTTGTCCATGTAGATAATAATTTATTTTCCTATCAACTCACAAAAAGCATAATCCATGGCCCTCTAGAATGTAGCCCTGGCATTTATCAATCCAAATGGAATCCTTCTGTAAGAAAAAGTTCCCCACTTCGTGGTTAAAGTTGATTTCATCTAATCTTCCCTTGCTACCATTCCTTGGTTATATCCAAAGAATCCATCCAAAAAGGACATCATTTGTGAACCATTGACTATTTGTAACACTTCTTCGAGTGAGGGTAGTGGATAATTATCTTTCTTAGATGCCTTGTTGAGATTCCAGAAATCTACACATAGTTGTACATCTCCATTCTTCTTTCTCACGTGGACTAAATTTGCAACCCAAGTAGAATTTATAATAGGAAAGATGATTTTGGTTGATAAAATTTTTTGGACTTCCTTTTTAATTAATGGCTCTAAGAGTGCATTTACTAGCCATTGAATCCAAAGCTATTGAAACAGTAAGGTTTTCCTTTCGTTTCATCGAAAAAGGCCTTCGTTTGTCAGATCTACGAGGATTTGAAGTTTATGAGGGTTTCAAGATCTAGAGCGTACCTAGAATTTTGGGCATTTTCAGCCCAAACGGACCTCACCATCATGTTCAAAGCACCCAAAAACCCCAAAATTGACTGTCAAATCGTCAAAATTAGACACAGTGACTCCGGGAGGTAATCTTTTTCATTTCTAGGTCGTACGACCTGGTATACCACACAATTCAAGAATTTTTTTTTTTAAAACTAGAGTTTATGGGCACCGCCGTTAGTTAACCGCTAGCGGTTAATGCTAGCAGTTAGCCTAGCCAGCAGGCTTAACTCCAAACCCTTTTGGAGGAGTTTTGGTATTTTGGGCATAACTTTTGTGTCTGAACTCAAATTTTCAAAAACGAAATATCATTGGAAAGCTGGTTCTGAGAACTATCCAGTGGTGTAGTTTATTTTTCAGTATTTTTCTGTTTAGCTCCATTTATTGTTGTTTTAAGTCAGATGTTCATTTATGGCTTCTGAGCTCATAACGTTTTGCCACAATCTCTGATTTTCATCCTCTTTGTGGTGTTAGAAAGGTATTGAGGAGCTCTATCTTGTTGTCCATGCACTTGTTTTTGTATCTTTCCCAAGTTTATCATTATTCCATATTTGTCCTGATGGGTGTTTTGGAGATTACTTGGATGTTTTGGTAGTTGGAAAAGTGAAACCTGAATATTTGTACTTCATTTCAGTACCACATCATGTTATTTTATGTTTATGCACATTAGCATTCTCTCCTTTTACAATCATTGGGTTATTGTAATAAATGAACTGAGATAAAGTTCCATTCAGGGGGGTTTCTTGCATAATAATTCTAATTAGAGTGTAGTTTTCACTTTGATCTCCATATCCATCTTGATTTGATGATAGCTCGTATGGGTTATATCTGGTCTCCTAGTTTCTTTTGGACACTTTTTTTGCTATTACTTGACACATATCAGATTCATCAATTCACACTTCATTTGAGAGATTATGTTTCTTAATCCTCATTGGTTCAGATTCTTCTCAATTTGAGGGCCATGTTTTTATGGTTAATGTTCTAGAGTCTATTTTTGGTACTCCTTCCCATGGAAGAGTTTCAGTCACAGTTTGGCATTGGCATCAAGATACACGATTTCTATATTATGTCATCATCTCATCTATTGTTGCTTCACAGATTCCAGGGTTGTTCCAGATTGTGAGTTTTCCAGTGTTTCGTGGCATCGGGTCTGCTGTCACATTATCATGATTCCAATTTTGGCTTTAGTTGTAGACAAAAGTATCTTTCTTTGCTTGTCAGATTGCAGTTCCAGTGTTACTCCACAGTGTTCTTCTAGTGCTTCTTTGCAGCAATCATCTCATTCTAGGGGGTTTTGTCCCACTGGGTTTTCCTTCTCTACCTCATTATTGCATTTGTACTTGGGTACCTGATTAGGCCTTGTTTCCAGGACCCATTCATGCTTTCTTGCATTCATCTTAGTTTTAGGTGCATACTTTGTTAGTCTCCCTAAGTTGCACTTATGGGTGGTGTTGGTGTAATTAATATTTAATTACACTTTGAATAAGTATACTTAGGCATATTTATTTCCTAAGTTATAGGTTTTATCCTTATCTTTTTAAGCTATCTTGTTGCTCAAGATAAGATTAGGGTTATGCATCTTTGATTTTATAAAGCAAATCATTATCATGTAATTATTGAATTCTCAAATAATATTATGTTTCACATTCTTTTGCAACCTCTCTGCTTTTTCTAATTTTCTCTTCTATGGAAGGTCTTTTCGGTTTGCAAATCTGATCTTGGTTTCTAATAGGAAAGGCTTCACATCATGCTTTAATGGTATCATATGAGTAATGATGGAAGTGTCATAAGTATTTAAATATTTATATATGTCCAAGCTATAACCTTCTAGTAATCTTTAAGTGCCTAAGCAATATTTATTTTCTCTTCTTGAGTACAAACCTTTCCTATGAGCACATTCTTAGGATCTTCTTTAGTATGCAAATTGTATAATTCAAACTATCCTCCATCACTTTGAGGCAAATATTTATGTTTGGCTATCTGATCAATGTCAAATAATTATTCTAACTCAATTATTCCTTTCAAAATACTATTATCTCTAGCTTGAGCTAATTCTTTGTCTTCAATTTCTCCATCAAATTGATCTATATCTTTGATCATTTGTGCTTCAAAAATACTAGAATTAGTGATGAACTCCAATATATGTCGGTCATCTTTGAACACTTGCAAATTAGTAACATTATCAAGAGCTAAAGGTAGTTACACCAGCTCAACTATAAATCTCTTCAAATCATAGGCATCTAGATGCTCTAGAGTACTAGCAGTAGTAGCCAAAGCATCATCTCTTTGATTAAATATTCTTGGGATATGAGTAATGCTGAATACATCGAAATCTTCTTTTAAATCCCATACTCTGTGTCAATAATTAGACAATCGCTTGTAGTGGAAGATATACTACTTTCAAACTTGTCAAAAAACTAATTCTAAATCACCAAAAACCTTGAGGATTCTAAATTTCTTTTTGATTGTGAGGATTAGACTGTGTATAAGGGATTCATATTCTACCACATTTTTAGTACATTGAAATTGCAATTGATATGCTACGAGAAAATATTTACCTTGCAAGTTGATTAGTTCAACTCTAATTCAAATCCCTTGTATTGTTTTAGATCAATAAAATTTAAGGATCCTGGCTTGATCTTCTATAACTTGTAATTTACCATTCTTTGGTGTCGTTGACTTTACCTTTTTAGGCTATGTAGCATGAACTCCATCTTTATGCATTCTTGATTCTAATATTTTGACCTTATCATGTTCTGGATAGTACTGGTTCTCGATTCTATGAATTATCTCTAGACACATCATACAGTTATTTTTTGAGTGTGTAGCAATATGTAACCTACACCAATCCTGCAACAACAAGCTTTTTAGTGAAATTTTGATTTTATCGCTCTCTTGAGCTTTTGCAATAATATTCTTTTGAAACTTATCATAAGGACTATTCTCTTCTTCAGAAGAATCACAATCTGATTCAATTAAAGGGTATGTGAAGGATCATGATGGGCCAAAAAGTGGCGATATGATGGGTATGTGTAGGTTATGTGGCTGACGACCTTTTTTTACCAAAAAATGATGAAACAAAAAGGGTTTTTAAAGGAGATTCTCAGCTTTCCACCAATATAAATTATGCTTTAATTTGAAATTAACAAATTATTATTATTCATTTTCTTTTTGAATTACAACTAAAGTCCTTATTGATAGGCTGATTGAAAAACATCTATAGCTTTCAAACAATATCATATTTTTGAATCTGAAACATGTATATGCTTTGTATGCTATAAAAAAAATGAGTAAAAAAATATGCATCACATCCAAACATGAGTCCTCTACTTATATCTAAAATTTATAGAAAAAGATTATCATTTTATTGTGGTTAGGGTGGTCAGACAGACACCTACTTCTTATCTTATCCTTGAAAATTAAGTACTATTGCATTGAATTTTAAATTTTCACCAAGTAGATTTAAAAAAAAAAAAACCTAGTAGTTTAGATACTACATTCAATTTGCTACAAATTCTATTCTTACATATTTTTGAAATAATATAGATAACTTATTCAAATTTTTACGTCAAGTTGCCTAACTTTGACTTTTCTAAATTTTTTGCCACTTAAAGGCCTATTTTTTCCATGATGATCCTCCACATACCCTAAAACATCTATTCCAAGAGTTAATTGATTAGCTTTTCTAGCATCACATGTAAAGACTTCTTTTATTTTAACTCCTGAACTTTATATTTTATAAACTCCTAATTCTACATCAATGTATAGAACATTTTTTTTTATCCTAATCTATGATCATGTATTTCATGGTCTCTTCTCTTTCAATTCTGATTTGGTTAGGGACTTCCCTTTCATGGTAATCACATATGTGAGAAATCAGTAGCCATATATCCATTCAAGGTTTTAGACCAATCTCTACTCAATAGCATAACATAAGTATTAGGTATCTCAATGACTTGAATACCTATGTAATATTAAATTCTAGGTTTTGATGCTAATTGCATGTGAATATTAGTCAACTCTCTAACTACATTTACTTCCATTTTATCAAGTTGAGTAACCTTCTTTAAATAACTTTATGTAGTTAACCCTAGTGTTTGAAATATGGATAAAGGCACCATGTTAGTAGATGCTCTAGAGTCTACTAAAAAATTATGAAGATTTTTACCAAATTTTTTCAAAGTGAGTAAAAATGGTGGAGACTCTAACTTTAATTTCTAAAAGGCTACTTGTGCATTTGCTATCTTTCACCTGAGTGTCCTTAAATTTTCCTTCTTTGGAAGATCTTCTAGAGTATTTAAGAAAGCTTTCCTGATCATAGGTGTTTTGAGCAATTCTGACAAAGAAAGGCTAATCTTTACCTTTTTTATTTCTTCTACCAAATAATTAGTCAATTTTTTTTATTCTGCAAAATATATCTTTTCATTTTTTGAAATGTTTGATGAATTATAATGAGAGGATACCTTGGGTAACCCTAGGTTATTACTTGATTTATCATCAGGTGGAGTATTGAAATTATTAGGAGGGATTGATGTTGTTAATGGCTCATTGAATTTACTTCAACCATTGGTGTTACTCCTCATGTTATAATTATTTCCTTTCTGATACTGTTGAAAAGTGTGAATTTCATCAATTTCTTCTTGAGGTTAATTTTAATCTTGATAGGGAAAAGTATTGGTTTCTAGAGTCATAGTTGAATTATCTCCCTCATATCCATGAATATGACTTGTGATTACAATAGGTGGTTTGAAACACTCCTAACTTTCAAGGACAAAAGAAAAGTCATACCCTATCGAGACTAACTAATTTCCCTTAGGAGGATGAGAGTCACAATGTTTGTTATAATGTGTAGCAACTAGAAAAATGTCTGAAGCAATTTTAAATTGTGAACAATCTACTTTAGCAGGAGCGTTTGTATTATGGACTCTACACCAATTATTCATCACAAGATCAGCTCAATTCACTTTTGATGTCGATTTTTCATTAATGGGATCAGTGTTATCTAAAGGTGTTGACACTCCTCCATTATTAGGTCATGTATTCCAAGGTCTAGATGGCCTAGGAGCATTATACATCTGATTTTATGAATTTTGGTTGTTATTTGAACATAAAAGTTTTGATTTATTAATTATGTAACCTATGTGGTTAATATTTTAAGTTGAGTTGTAACTTCTTTCATGTCTTCCTTTTCCTCTGAAATCTTGGTGTTTTCATTTTCTTGAGTTTGTGAGAAAACAAAATTTCTATTAGGATGCAACTCTATGATAGCTGACCAGGGTGAGGGACTAAAGCTTGACTATTTCCTGGTTGAAAGAAAGTATTCTAAGGAAATGTCCCATTTTGGACCACTGAAGGATAAACATTAGGAGCTATAGGATGACTTAGAGGGACTCCATTTATGCTAAGAGTAAGATAATTGTTCAATCCATTTCCACCATTCATGGACCATCCATTTCCAAGATGTTTCATTTCTAAATTTACACTCACAGCTTCAGCATAGGCTTTTGGAAAAGTAGTAGGAGGAATTTACCTTCACTTCACAAACATAGTAGTTAAAGGATCTACTGATGTATAATAAACTACAATATTAGACAAATTATCTGCTATGTAAGGTTCTTACAACCTAGAAAAAATCCTTTTGAAACCTATCATTAAAAGCAGTTAGAGGTTCTCCTTTAAACCTCTTGATTTGAGAAAATTGATGATATAGCGAAGCAAGGTCAGTCGGTTTTCTAAATTTGGCTAAAAATTGAGTTTCCATATCCTACCATGATCTGATAGAATTATGAGGTAAGTTGATATACCACTGATAAATGTCATCACTTAAGGTGTATGGGAACAACCTACATATGACATCTTCACGTGTTGAATCCTTTCTCTAAAGCATGTATCCTTAAAGATACTAATATGTTCTTCCACATCTTTATGGAAATAATATTTAGGACAGCTTATTGGGAGTTTTTTGGTAAATTTTTTCTACACAAAAAAATGAATTAGTGACTTTATATTAAATAATGCCATCACTATGGGGGTGGTGGTATGAAACCAGTCAAATTCTTCAAACTTGCACTTGCATTTCCAAACTTTAGATGTCTACATGATGTTTGATCACTAAGCTCGGCTAAAGTCATGTGAGGATCACCAAATCGAGATCTAGTGACTCTATGGAAATCCAGTTTAAAACTCAAAAAACCAAAAAAGACAACAATAGGCCCTCCTTCTAGTGCTAATTCTTATTGACGATGGTTTTACTCATAGTAAATAGGGAAAATAAATTCTTCACAGACAAACCACAAAGAGCCTATCCCTCTTGAAAGATATGGAAAAAAGATAATCTAAAAAGGGGGAGTATGTCTTGATAGGAAAATATTGGGTTCAATTCAATCCCAAGTCTCTGATAACCAAGTCATGATTGCACTAGGGTCGCTCTTAGGTGTGATGTGATATTGTTGTTAATCTCAAAGGGACTATGGTTATTTCTAGGTTTTTTAAGGATCATAAGCATTTTACACAAAATTTCCAATTCATTCATAAAATAACATCATGAAATTAAAATATTTAAAATAATATTTCATGAATATCAAAAAATATTTGCTATCACTTAAGTAGATTTAGAATTAAGCATTCATAAATTTCATAGAAAATGAAATATTTCAATAAAATTCCATCCATTCACTCAATTGTTGGAACATTTTCAAGAATTTAAACATCTATTCTAAAATAAAGCATAGAAATTTACTAAAAATTAAATTTTTCTCTCGGTTATTCTCCATGCATTCCCCAAAGAACTAATTGAAATAGATCAAACCACTTTATACTTCACTAGATTGCTTCACATCTACAGATAGAATAGTGTGAGCTTTTAAAGAGGGGTTTAGTTTGGACACTAAGTAGGTTCTGTATGCACCCTTAAATGGTGTAGCATATAGTCTTGTTTGGATGAACTAACAAAACTAGCTACAAAAGATTCATGAGATAGGTAGCTATTAATTGGCTCTGATATTAATCAATGTGTATGTAAAACATCCTTTTATAGGAACAAGGCCCCAAGATTTCAACTTAAAGTCCATTGATAGAATAAAAAATAACAAATTAAAATGTAGCACATGGCATATGCCAACTGTCATCAAAACATTCTAGATAAAGTCAAAGATTTCACTTCATACTCTGATATACAATACTTTGCATATACCAAGGCCATCGACATCCTTCATATTACCAAAATGGGAAACATCTACCGGGATTGGGATCAACCTTTAAAACTCAAACTTACAAAAAAAACAAATATCTCTGCCACACCTCTAGTGTTCGATATCTGGTTCTTCCTTTCATCATTTAGCACTTGGGCTCCAGGCTCTCTTCTTCACCTTTCATCAATGGGTACTCTCACAAAGCATTCAATATTTGATACATATGTTCTTTCAAAATCACTTGTACTAACTTCCAAGTGAGTTTGAGCTAAGTGTATTCTTCCAATACGAGGATTATAATACCATTTCTCTACACTTTATCTATTTCATATTTAGCTATAGTGTTCCTACACTGTATGTTTTCATCAATGACCTCCCACATTAATAACTGCATAGGGTCTTTGTATATTCTTTCAATCCATTCCTTGATGACTTTATCTTCTTTACCCTCATATCCTATTGTTGGGGATCACAACCTTGACATGCTAGCATTTCAATAAACTCTTGATCTTCATCAAGAAATTTTCTACATTCCATGGTGACCTTTTCAAATCCTTCAATACATTGCATCACCATGTCACCTTCCCATTTCAATCATTTCTTCAATCTTTCTGACAATGGAAGTTATTGATTTGAGATTACATTTATTTGTATTAATTCTTGGATATCTACTTGTATGAGAATTTTAATATTTCGCATTTCTTCATTAAACTGATCCTTGTGAAATCTTCATTCACTTCCAAATATTTTAGATTTCTCTAATTGACAGTATACTTCCTTTTGCTTCTCTATTGCATCTGTAATGAATTTTCCCCCTGCTTTACCCAGTACTTGGTCCATTTTTCAAATACATTCATTTTGTGGAAAACTACTACGATTACATCCACCTGTTCTTGTGACATCAATATTGGATGTTGGGGAATTTAGTTTGCGCTTGACCAGATAGGGTTAGTGACTTCATAAAATGTTCCAAGGTAGTAATCCATTCTTTTAGTTCTCTTTTCTTCTTTCTATATTTATGCACTCTGGCAATAGTAGCATCCAAATTCACCTTTATTTCTTCTAACTCTTGCCTCCAAGATGAGTGTCCAAGATCAATACTTATTACCTTGTACTCCTTAGGCATTATTTCATGTCTATGTTTGTCAACTATTGGAGTATCTATATGGATGATTTTATCACAATCTTCATTTCTCTGCATGACATTTTTTTCTTTTGCTCTAAGCCTAGGATTAGGAGTATCTACTTCCTCTATGAAACTCTTTAGATTTAGAGGCAATACTTCTACTTACATTGTGGAAGCCAATTCCCTAATTAACCAATCAAGTGCATTGTCATCTTGCTCTACCTATGTAACATTTGTTTGTTCCTAGTTTCCACTTGATTTAGGAACCTCTTCTCTTATTTCTTCAATTTTATCTGTCACATCCTCTGAAATGGGGATTTCCTCAATAATTTCTAGCATAGATTTAGGATTACTAGGATTTTGAACTATCTCCTCTATTTGAAGACATACATTTTCTTGTCTATCCAGATGTTCAACATCATCTCCCTAGAAATTACTTTCTTTATTCTCTGCTACATCAAGGTTTTTCTCATTTTCAATTCCATCACCTAAAAAGTGTGTAGCTTCTTCTTTCTCAATGTCAACTTCAATGTGGTCTTGCTCTAATTCTTCAAAGACCTACAAGACTGTTCATTAACATTTGGAACATTCCCAAGCAAGGCCTTGGAATCAAAAGTATCTTCAATAATTATTTCATCAATAGGGTCCTACTCTACTACCTCCCCTATTTCCATCTCAGGGATATTAGGGTTCCCAGCTTCTAAGGCTTGTGTTGTATAAATTATTCTTCTTTGGCATTTATAAGATTAGGCCCTATATCCTGAACCTCTTCTATCATTGGTTGTACAAAAGGTTTATCTTTAAACTTCTTTTCTTTCACCTTCTCCCACACAACAACCCATTTATCCATATGTTCTTTAATTCTAGCTTCATCTACCTTAGAAATTTCATCCAAAACGACAAGAGTTCCTCCTAGTGGTTGTTTCATAATAGCCATGTTAATAGAAGGAGGAGAACTAAATAGTGTTGCAGACCTGGTCTATGTACCGACAGTTTCTGTTACTCTTGCTTCTTCATCACTAACCAGTTTAGTCCTTGGTTTTTCTATAGAGTAAGATGTACCTTTGGTTCTTACTTTTTATTTGGATTTACTTGATTCTACATCTTTCTGCTTATCACATGGCTTTATCGAAATTTCTTGTTTTGAAACCTCAAGGGTTCTTTCTTCAATCCTTATATTAGGAGCTGCCTTACTAGTTTTCCTTTCCTTTCTAACAGGTTCTCCACTCTCAAATTTTGTTTCATTTTCTAATTTTTTTCTTTTTTTCTTTTGAGAATGTGGGTTCAATTCATCTTTCTCTCAAATATTTAGAAAAATCATTTATCTAGTGTTGAGTGTATAACAAAACTGGTCTAGAGAACTTATCAATTGATGTCATTTCTTCACCTTCATAATTTGGGTCTAGGATGGGTTCATTATACACTTTTTCTTTGTTATAGGATTTACTCAACAATTTTTGATCATCCTCTTCTAATTGATCTACAATTTCAAGTAGCATAAGAATCCAAGCAGATTATTAAATACAATATTTGATACTTTCTTATTCTTACTATGTGCTCATCTTCACAATTAAGCCAATAATCTTCTAGGTGTTGGACATGAGCATGGTAACTAGCTATATTCTTGGCAATATTCCCCTCAATGTCATAATATATTCTTTGAAGTGGGAAAGACTCAAAATTATATGTTTTCAATTCTTCTTCACACAAGTTAGACACTTTGATTTCATTGCACTTGAAATTCGCTATCACAATGGGGAATTTGAAAGAGGCCTTCTTGCAAGCATGACTATAAAGAGATTGAGATAGTTTCAAGTGTCTCACCAATTATAATAAGAAAATTTTGTCTATTGGATACCTGGGCAACAAGAAAGGATTTCCACCAAAAACTTCCATCCTAATGTAGGAGTAAGTGGGAAATTGATATACCAACCTCCCATTGGTCGAATGAAAATTTGTGCCTCCAGGGAAAATCTCTTGACTTTATCACCTTCCATCATTCTAGCTATCTTCATGGAGAACATATCATTAACTCTCTTGTAATACTCTTTGTATCCATAGATGGTGATCTAGGGTAAATGAGCATACATCATATTGTTTCCTACCTTCGTGCCTAGAGTACCAACCTTTTTCAACCCTTGGTTGCTAGCTCTCATGGCACATGAGTAAATCACATATGTAGACATATAAAAACACATAGTTTTCATAAATGTCTTTATTTGTTCACATAATATTTTAGTAAATAACATTCCCCAATGCATTTCCATGGGATTTTCTATCAGGCTAGATATTATTACAAACATCTAAGGTTAAAATTTACTGGAATCTCTTAAACCAACTATCCTACTCAGCAGAGTTATAATGTCTTGAATATCTTGGTTGAACATAGACCTCTAAATTACTTTGATCTATGGTGTAATCAGCTCTTGGCACCATTAGGTACTCATAATTTCTCTCCTGCGGGCTTTAGCATTCTGATATATTTTTCCCTTTTCTTTTATATCAACATTATACATTTGAGTGTAGATAGGGAGCCCAAATGTGTATGTAATTCCTTTATGTGATAGGCTTGCATAAATTATCCCTTCTTTCTCAATGACTCTTTTTCTGGGTTATAGTAATTCAACATCACATAACCAATTCAGGGGCCTCCATTGCTGGAAGAAACCCTCTTGCTGAAAGTAACCCATTTTCCACAACATTTTTTGTATGCTGAGAGGAATTTTCTTGTAGTGCCCATGTGTGAATTTCAATATCAGAAGACCACCCCATATGAGTATCTGTAACTGTAACTAAGGGTAAAATTCAGGTTAGATATTAGATAATCAATTGAAAGCATATGAAATAAACCCAAAGAGATATGAAACACAATGAAAACTAAACAAGAACAAAATGATTATACTAGATTCATGAAACTTCCATGAATCACCTCCATAACACCTTCTAGCTTGTAGCGTATGATTATTGCCCTCAGATCGAATGTGTGAGCAATTTGACTATGCCATTTGTCCTGTGCAAGTTTTGAAGGATTTGATAAAATTATGCCTATTTCTATGATAAATGATTATGATATTAAATGACGATAAAAAATGACTATAATGCCTATAATAATGAGGTAGTGGATGGCTCCTAAAATTATGAACAAAATTATCTTTTATAGAAAACACAATTTTGAGTGGACAGATGAGATTGACTCTTGACAGAAACCTAAAATCAGAGGACAAGATTAAATCTGACCATCCTTAGTTAGGGTTAGGGAAAAATCCTTAAATGAGTGATCAAGATGTCATATGAGAAAATTGAATTGGCAGTGGAGAAAAGATGAGATAATTAATTTTGAAAATAAATATTTTCAAAATTGAGAAGATAAAGATAGCCTACTTTGTGAGATCCATAAGAGATCGACTGAAAAGCAAATTTGATTAAAATCAAGAACCTGCTTGCTTTATTTGTTTTTTGGAAGAAAGCTACCAATCAACTCAAAGTATGAATTTTGTGAGACAAATAAATAATCTTTTTTAGATTATTTACCAAAATGGAATGTTAGTTAAGATTGTGATGACATTTTAAATAATTTCATTTATTTAAAATGAGAGGAATATTATTTTTGTTAATTAAATAATTAAAGACTAATTATTCAATTTAGAAGATATGATTAAGAATTAAATAAATTAATGAATTTATCTTAATTGTGAGGATTAGTGACATTAAATAAATAAATAAGATTTATTTATTTAATAATCAGGAAGAAATAAATGAAGAAAGGTAATTAAATAAATTAACAAATTTATTTAATTAAAGGAAGACTTTAGACAATTAAAGACGTATTGAATAAATAAATAACATTTATTTATTTAATAATCATGAAGAATAAAAGGACATGAATTAATTAAATAATTATAAATTATTTAATTAATAGTCAAATGTGGACCAAGGATATAATTAAATGTCACATTTATGCTAGGATGAAAGTGGTAAAAATGAAGCTTGTAGGCCTAGGTCATTTTTAGGTGTCTACATTTTGCCCCTCTTTGTCATAATGTAGCATGTCGCATTATGGAAAAGAAAATAAGTCAAAGATATGCCCTAGTACAAAATAAGATGAGGAAGAATAACGAGGAGGGTAGCGGTATGCCCCCTCGAGAGGAAAGACAGGTTCCAAGAACATGGGTGTGCTCTCAAAATTGATGAGAAGACTAGAATATGAAGAGACAAAGAAATGTTAGTGAAAAAGATATGGATGATGATATGGATGCAATGCCTATATGAGATGGGCGAGAGAAGATGACAAGAAAAAAAGAGATGCATGTTAGTCCCTAGACCAAATCCTTCAAAACATTGCCATAGGACTTTAATATTTATTGCTCTTAATCATCACTAGGCAGACTGTTGTGATGGCCAATAAACACCATGATATGACATAGATCAAGGTGTGCAAGGTCATACCATTACATAAGACAAGCAGTCATAGACAAGGA
Organism: Sequoia sempervirens; assembly: GCA_007258455.2. Lineage (NCBI taxonomy): Eukaryota > Viridiplantae > Streptophyta > Pinopsida > Cupressales > Cupressaceae > Sequoia > Sequoia sempervirens. The sequence continues at coordinate 522,472,768 of VDFB02193867.1, read as the reverse complement.
TGATCATGATTCATACTAAGAGCGCAATTGCCCCAGTCTTTTTGTCATAACCAACCACAAGCAGAAAAAGACAAAACGACAAATCATGAAACGTCATTGCTTCTCTAAATCTTGTTTCCAGGACATCCTTGAGAAACTAGCGACATGATTGTCAAAATACAAAATAAAGCCCTTATCATGATACATCATTGTTTTTTTAAATCCCCGAATCAGGATCTTGGTGAGAAACTAGTAATCATGAGTGTCAATCACCATGATACATCACTACTCTAAATCTTGGTATTGGGATCTCATTGAAAAACTAATAACATGATAAAAATCCAAAAGACAAGTGCCAAATGTTTTGCCAAGTGTGTCTAGATATCCATTATTCTAATGTCAAGATGTCAGGTTTGATGATGATGAGATGTCAGAGTGTTTAAAGTTTTGATGATCTTAGATGAAAAATGTCAAGAATTGGCGAATTCAAGAAGGACACATCCTGGATAATGCTGATGTCGAGAGGATTTGTTCCCTAATAGTTGGAAGGGGTCCCTAAAAATGATGAAGATTCCTAGGAAGGACACATCCTAAGGCATAGATGACAGAGTTGGTTCTTCAGAAGGACACATCTGAAGAATACTGATGTCACAAAGAGTGATCTTTAGATGTCAAGAGGATCGCTCAAAATGTCAAATGACAATGACGATGCCTAGGAAAGACACATCCTAAGGCATAAATGATAGAGGTTATCATTCAGAAGGACACATCCAAAGAATAACCAAGGGTTATCAGTTTGACAAGTTACGATGATTTGACTTGTTTTGACCGAGTTTGAATTATGTTGACTAGATGTCGCTATTGTCATGATGATATGTGTCGATGGGATTGTCATGCTACGATAATGATTGCCAGAATTTGCTTGATGATTTTTGTTCATTTGGGAAAGATTTGTGTTGTCTTGAAGACTTTTTGATGTGTGTGCCAGTGTGATGTCATGAACCCTAATGGATTGACCTAGTGCGGCCTCGGGGGCTCATCGATAGATGGCCTTGCCTACGTCATACACTCAGAGACCTCATAGTTCGACATGACTAATGACTTTGTCTTGATGACCCAAGATTGCATCATGATTTTATTTTGACAAACCTAAAAGGACTGACCTAATGTCTCAGGGACTCAAATGTGAGTTGTACCTACGTAGCAAATGCATAGAGACAACGTAGTTCAGACAAACGACAAAGACTTGACCAATTGACAAGATAGATTTGACCAAAGATGATCCTGTGTTTGACATTTTGTTGTTGTTTTCTCAAGGACATATTTCAATTTTTAGGTCTTTCTTCAGGACATTTTGCGATGTTTAGGTCTTTTTTGAGGACATTTTGCAATTTTTTTGTCTTTTTTCAAGACTTTTTCAAATTTTTAGGTCTTTTTTCAGGAATTTTTATGATGTTTAGGTCTTTTTTTTAGGACTTTTTATGATGTTTAGGTCTTTTCTCAGGACTTTTTATGATGTTTAGGTCTTTTCTCAGGACTTTTTATGATGTTTTCCAAAGCCGTATGTGACATCCACTGCAGTTATATGATACCAATTTTGCCTCCAGTCAGGTCCAAGACTTAGCTAGCTTTAAGGAATATGGACGGGATGCTGCTGGTTTACTAGATGGTCAGTCGTCAGGACTTGATGTCAATCATTTATTGACCATGAAAGGGAGGGTATAATGTCATGTCGACTGGCATGATAATGGCATGAGATGTCCTCCATCCTAAGCAAAGGCAAAAAAAGTGACAGTAGATGGCAGAGCAATGATTGATTACACATGGCGCCTGTTTGCCAGGTTTTCACCATGGTACCTATCCAAAGTGCCTATTTGCTAGGTTTTCACTGTTGGACGAAATTTTTATTTTTACTATTTTGTCATTTTTCTTTTTTTTTTGTTGTTGTCGAGACGCCTGTTTGCCAGGTTTTCATCAAGGCAATGATTTTTTTATCATTTTCTTTTTTTTTTTTGTATTTTTTCCGTTCTTAGCTTGATCTCCTGTTGCTATGTGTAGAACTTCTAGAGATGTAGACTATTGATGGGCTCTATAAATTGTTCTCCATCTGGAGTCACCAGCTGATAGGCTCCAGAACCAAAAGAAGAGATGGTGACATAAGGGCCCAACTAGTTCGATTCAAACTTTCCTGGCTTTTCTCTATTAGCTTGGTTCTTTGGGTTCTGCATTAGGACTAAGTCACCAATGTCAAATTTCTTGACCATGACCCTCTTATTGTAACTACGACAGAGATGGTTCTGATATGCTTGTAGATGGTTCAGGGAATTTTGTCCTCTTTCTTCCAGCATTTCTAGCTCATGCAAGTGCAATTGTTTATATTCCTCTTCATCCGTTAAACCCTTTAGGGAGACTCATAACGAAGGAATTTCGACCTCAATGGGCAAGATTGCCTCAGCACCATTGACCAGGGCAAATGGAGTGGCTCATGTAGGCATACGAATGCTAGTGCGGTAAGCCCATAGAGTAGGATTGAGTTGTATGTGCCAATCACGGCTAGCGTCATTGACCGTCTTTTTGACAATTTTAACAATGGTTTTATTCGACGCCTCAGCTTGACTGTTTCCTTGTGGGTAATATGGAGATGAAAAATGGTGTTGGATATGGAATCACTCACATAACTCATGAATGTCTTAGTTTTTAAATAGACGTTCGTTGTCAGTGATGATGGATTGCAGAAGGCCATACCGGAAAATGATGTAGTTAAGGATGAACTTGGATATTTGTTTGCTGGTAGTATATGTCTGGGATGGCTTCAATCCACTTCGTAAAATACTCAGTGGCAGTGATAATGAATTTATGGCCGTTGGATGAGGTTGGATGGATCTTACCCATGAGGTCAAGTCCCCATTGAGCGAAGGGCCAAGGAGAGGTAATCAGCCAAAGTTCCTGTGTGGAAGCATGGATCAAATCACTATGCATTTGACATTTGTGACAAGTCTTGACATATTCTAATGCATCATTTTCAATGGTCAGCCAATAGTACCCAAGTCTCGTTATCTTCTTAGCTAGAGTAGGACCACTCGAATGAGATCCGCATATACCGTCATGTACTTCACGTAAGGTTGTATCGGCTTTGGTAGTGTCAAGACATCTAAGGAGGTTATTGTCAAAGCTATGGTGGTAAAGGGTGTCACTGACGATGGCATATCTCATAGCTTTTCTAATGAAGGACTTCTTTTGGTTATTGGATAGGTTGGGTGGAAGGGTTTGGGATTTAAGATAGTCGTGAATATCTTGATACTAGGGAGAGTTGGGACTAATAAGTTCGCAAACCATTTCTAATTTTGGGATATCATATGCTAGTATCAAAAGCTATTCTACTAAGAACTCAAATTGTGACGCATTTTTAGGGATGTCCAAGAGAGAACTAATAGTAGCCATTGCATCAGCTGCCTTATTCTGTGTCCTAGGGATTTGTTCAAAAGAAATCAATTGGAAGTATGTTAGGAAACTATCCACCATCCTCTTGTAGGGAAGCAACTTCTCATCCTTTGTTTCATAGTCATCATTCACTTGGTTGATAAAGAGCTGGGAATCCCCAAATACAAGCAATGTCTGAATTTTCCATTTAATTGCCATCTTGAGACCTATGACTAGTGCTTCATATTCAGCAATGTTATTTGTACAAGGGAAGGCGATTTGGTATGACTTAGGAATTGAATCCCCCTATGGTGTGATAAACAAGATTCCAGCACTTGAGCCATGACCAGTATGAGATCCATCAAAATATAGATTCCATGGTACCACCGGTTCTACATGAAAAATGGACTCATCAGGAAAATCAGTTACTAGTGGATGAGTGACTTGAATCGGTGCATCCGCCAGTTGATCTGCTATTACCTATCCTTTTATTGCCTTATGCTCGACATATTGTATGTCATACTCGCTTAGTATCATGACCCATTTTGCCAACCCACTTGTTAATGCCGCCCGACTTAAGAGATATGTCAGTGGATCAATCTTGGCGACCAGTTGTGTCTAGTGACTGAGCATATAGTGTCTTAGTTTTTGGGATGCAAAGACAACAGCAAGGCATGCCAAAATTTTAAATGTTTGCCAAATTTTTTGTTCAAAGGTCAGTTCCCCTTCTTCAACAAACAAATCATCTAGGCAACAGTCACTTAGGGATCATTCTGAGCCAAATTCCCACTCTTGGGAGTTAGTTTCGGTGAGGGTCTCCCTAGTAGTCTCGACACTATCCGAAGCATATACTCTCTCACTTGAAAGTCTAGAGGTACGTTGATCATCATATTCGGGCAATCCAAACCCTAATCCAAGATACTTTGGTATTTTTAAAGGTTCAATGGGCTCCATTCATCCTGCTTTATTTCTGCCCAGTCCACTAGTACCATGGTAGCCCTTAGCCTTCATTATGTCATAACCCTTGCCATATTTTTGGACTGGTAATGGGGGTAGTGCAATAGTATCCTTATATATCCATCCTGTGATGTCAGCAAGGTCTTCATTACTCATGTCCCCCCATTTGATAAAAACTATTTTTGGTGGAACCTTAAAAATAATTTGGGGTTCCATTCTGAAACATGGCCTACCATAGACCTATGGTGACTTGGGTATTGTTGTTATGCTATATACTATGTGTAGCCTGAATTCTCTATAGCCGAGGTCCTAGATTTTGACGGTGGATTCACCCTTAGAGCTAGTGGAAGGTGGTGATATGGCGGAAGACGTGGATGAAGCGAATGTGGAAGAGGGTGTGACTGTGGATGGGTCGAGGTATTTGGATGACGAGGAGCCAGGTGCTTCTCGGTTGATAGGCACTCGATTTTCAAAGATACCTCTTAGGTTGATACAATATTGGAAAGGGTCAGGGTCCCCATATATGGTTATTTTTGTGCCATCAAATGGAAACTTTAGGCATTGGTGATATGTGGACAAAATGACTTTTAAGGCATGGATCCATGGACAGCCGAGCAAGATGTTATATGGTAATTCCAAATCCAAGACCTAGCAGGTTGTGTCTACAATGATTGGTCCCACTATGATAGGGAACAAGATAACACCCCGTGAAGAGCATTCCTAGTCATCGTATGCTTTGATCACTATACTCTTTGTTGGGTCCACGCACACATCAGAGAGCCCTAGAGCCTTAACCAGTTTGAGGGAGCATATGTTCAATCCTGCTCCACCATCTACTAAAACCTGTCTAACTTTGTGCTTGTGGAAAAAAGTTTCTATATGCAAGGCATCATTGTGGTTGGTTTTTGGTGATGAATAGTCTTGATCTGAGAAGGTGACATGGTGAGGCGTAGTGAGGTATCCCACCATGGTCTCAAACTAATTGACATCAATGTCCTTGGGGACCGACGACTCTTGCAGGGTTTTATCTAGTATATCCTTGTGTGCGGGAGAGATATGAAGTAGCTCAAGTATAGAGATTTGCACGGGAGTCTTGCCTAGCTAGTCAATAAGGTTGAACTGAATTTTGGGTTGCCCTTGCTTGGTGGTTGGGGTGGGTCTTGTTTGTTTAGCAGATGGGCCAGGCATGGTAATTTTGGGTTGCCTAGTGGGAGATGGACCAACTATGGTGACCTTGCCACTTTGAGTAGTAGCATTACATTGAGGTGCTCTCCTGATCATAATGGTGTTGATGTATTTGTCATTAGTTCGTACATTATTTATAATTGGTCCACTAGAATAATTGTACTTGGCTCGGGCAAAGTTAGCTTGATTATTGTTTGTCTATGGACTTGGGGTGGAAGCATTATGAGAACCATGGTCCTACAGTGGGTTCTTATGGATAGTATGATCTGAAGTGGAGGTGAATTGAGATTCGCCTACTTCAATGATATGGCTTTCGATAAGATCTTGTACTAGATTTTTCAATTGTCGACAGTTAGAGGTTTTATGTCCTTTTGTATGATGATAATCGCAAAATGCATTATCATCCCACCATGCTGGTTTGAATTGTCCTAGGTCATATGGTTTTGGTTCCTGAAGTGTGATGACACCAGTCTGGATGCATTTCTTGAGGACTTCCTCAATGGGTTCACCCAAGGAAGTGTATGTGCGACCTCTAGGAAATTGTCTCATTTGACAGTATTGTCCCTGATTGTTTTGACCACTTTGGTTGTTTGAAGGGACATTGGAAGGAGGTGTCAATGTTGTTGTTGGTTTGTTTTGTTGTTGAACCCCTTTTAGGGCCAGTACAAGACCCACAATGTTTGCAGTCTTGGCGTCAACAACACCATCATTTGTAATGTGTTTATTTTTAACCCAATATTTGTTTATGTCAGTGGGTGGATTGACGTTTGTGTTTTTGGGACTGTATCTTAGTTCTCCCTTTGTGATAAGGGCTTTCTCAATTGGGACCCCTTTTTCAACTAATTCCATGAAGTTTGTGCAACAATGTACTTGCAATGCATATTTTAGGGGCCCAAGAAGTGTTTGCACAAACATGTCAACCTTTTCCCTTTTAGGTATATCAATATGACATCAACTAGATAGACTTCACCATTTCTGAAAGAATGGGATGAAAGTCTCACCAGCATCCTCTTGCATGAGATTGCACAAGCTAGTGATAGAGGTATCCATGTCAATGTTGTATGCGTAATTTTTTATGAATTTTATTTTAAGCTCATCCCACGTTTGGATATCCTTTTGAGTGGAAAACCATTCAAGGGCAGGACCCGCCAGACTTTTAGAAAAAAGTCTCATCAAGTATGTTTGTTCATAAGTGATGTCCATACAATTAGTTACAAACTCACGAACATATTCAATGGGGTTTTTCTTGCCTCTATATTTTGTGAAATTGGCTGACACATATCCTGGAGGAAACAGAGGCATGTATAAGCTCATGTCGAATGGGTATACATTTAGATCATATGATATTTCCAATTTATTTCCTGATATGTATATGTTTTGGATAGTTTTCTCTACATCCATCAATCGCATTTGTAAGGCATCCATAATAGGATCATTTGTGGTCTCGTGTGTTGGGTTTCCTGGTACACCATAGGTCCCTATTTGTTGTGCGTGAATATTGGTGAATTGTGGTGATATGGATTGGTGTGTTGTTGGTACTGAAATTTAGGGTTGGGTGTATGTTGATGAGTATGAACGTGGGATGAGTAGGTTGGAATGTGTCCCCCAGCCATTTGTGTTGATATTTGGGGAATATGGTGACCATGAACATTTTGATTTGTGAATGATGTCATGGGTTGTGTTTGTTGACTACCTTGTCCAAATTGTTGAGTTTGAACTAGGGGTATGTTTGCATTTGATCCTTGGGAGGCAACGACATTTGACTGTGTTGGTGTGTTAACATTTTGTTGTTGTCCTTGAATGAATACATGTCATTTTCCTTCCCCCAAAGGGTTGTGTGATGTACCCATGAGTGGATGTGTCGAAGGTGTACTCATGGTATTGGATGTGGTTGTCAAGGGGGAATTAATGTGACTTGATGATGCCCCCATGGCATTTACCATAGTGGTAAAGAGAGGATTGGAGTAACTCGCCCACATTGCTGAGGAGCCAAGAGTGGTTCCAGCCGATTGTGATAGTGTCGTGGATGTTTTGGGAATTGTGGACAATTGTGATCCTCCAATGGATGTTGAGTTTATTGAGTTGGAGGTGTTTGGGACATTGGGAGTAGCATGCACTGTCATTGTAGTGTCAAAGAAAGTATTGCTCGTAGTGTTTGGGGGTTGACCACTATTTGATATATTGTGCATGTTGTTGACATTAGGGTCTGGAGATGTTGATCTCAATGTGTCGATGTCGAATCCTTTAGGAAATTTGGCTCCTTGACTCAAGAGTATAGCCAAGTATCTGTCTTTGTCGTAAAGGACCATTGTTTCAATGAATTGAGAGGCCTCTGGGTCTTGTGCCACTACCTCTAAGTTTTCCTCAAGTATTTGACTGTATTCATCCTTACGTAAGAATGGTTCAAATGGACTGTTTGATGAGGGGGGTGTTACTGTGAGAGTTTGGTCCTTTGTGTTGGTGAATGGATCATCAAAAGTCTAGTTTGGAATCATATGTGGGATTGTTGATAGTGGACGTGGGGTCTTGTCGAAAGTTTTCCATTTGTCTCTTTTGTTTTTGGAGTCTAGTTTCCACCATAAAATGATATTGCTCAAAATGGAGATGACAATTAAATGCAAGGATGATGTGTAATGTTTTTGGATTATTGGGAATAAAATATGCAATGTCTAAACCTATAATGCAATTTAAGACAAGGATATCTAAGCACTTCTAAACTGAATCTTTGTTTTCATTTTGGTTACTAAAGGACTTCGCTGAAAATAACAAGATGACAAGGCCAATATGACTAGTGAGTTTTTCCTAACTAGACTTTTGAGTTGGGAAAAAATCTCACAAAAAGGGACAATGACTGAAAAAAGTTAATGGATGATGAAGTCCAAGATAACCTAATTTCTAAAATAATGACATTTGTGAATTGGTGCTGAGATTTATCTTATCCAAAGTATGCAATGATTTGAATCCTAGGGGAAAACTAATGTCAAGTGTATGGACCTAAAAAAAATGAATGGTGAAACCTATGGTAAAGAATGCAAACTAATGGACAAAAGTTTTGAGCAATTTCAGAATTGGTTTCTGATAGGATTCCTTTGGAAACGGTGTTTGAAAAGATACAGACAAAGTGTGGACTCAGATTTGGATCTGTTTCAAGGTTTGATTCGTGACAGGCGAATGCATTGTTTGAAGCTGTGAATGCATCACAGTTTGTCAAATGCAGGTTGTTTTTGCGATTGTGGCTTTTGGACTGTCAGATGCAACTCGGTTTTGCATATGTGGCTTTGTATTGTTCATATGCATCATAACGCATACAGATGCGGCATTTTAAATGTCAAATATGGTTTAACAGAGCAATTGTAGTGTAGCAAATCGATTGCGGTTCAACAAATGTGACACAATTTTGTTTAAAATTGATTTTCTTGTCATTTTGATGGCAAGTTTGATCTGTTTGGTGTTGAATGTTTTGTTTAGAACTGTGATGAAAGTAGAAAGCACTTGACAAACACAGCGTTTTGAATGTAAGCAATCACATATAAGAAAAGTACAATCCTAAAAGGCCAATAGGCCAAGGGTTTGTATACTTGATATAGCCCACCGATATACCCCAGATTGGTGATAAACACCTTTCCTTCTCAAGAGCAGATAGCTTATAATTTTGGTGGCATTGGCTCCCCTCCACGGCTCATTAACGTCATTCGAGCACACCAAATTTAGATTCTTTGGGTAATGACATCCCAAGAATTGCTATCTCTACTCAAGGGGATCAGTAGTGAGTGTCTTTGGGGATGATAATGTACCCTACACAATATCAAGCAATAGCCAATAGAACAGTTGGACACTAAGACAAGAGGTGTTTAATTCGAGCATTCCGTTCATGGGGCATGATCCATGCGGTGAAAGTCCCCTTTTGGATCCATCTCGTCGAAACCACACTCATGATTCTTGGGCTTTCCCTAAGAACCCATTTTTATATACTGGCTGGAAGTCCCTCGATGTTAGGTTGCTACCGGTCTGAGTCATCCTAGGGTGAGTACTTTTTCCCACCAGAACAAGCCCAAGTTCTTAGAGTCAGTAACCATTTCTCTTACACCCAGGATCACACAAGTGCAGAAGGGGAGAGGATACTTCAATTACCAAATCGTGAGAGTGACACAAAATAAGATGGGTCTGGTTTTCTGATCACCTAGTTTTCACAAGGTGAGAGTATAATCACCTACCACCTTCAAGCAAAATCAAACATAATCAAACACGCATCCATTTTAAAAGCACCAAATGAAGTGTTTTCTACACTAGAAATCACAAACATGTTGTTTGAGAAATGAGTCTTAGACAAGCGTAGCTGCAAAACCACAAGTTAGCAGTTTTATCCACCAGTCTTGGACCCACAAAACATAACCACCACATGTTGTGAAATGCAATTAGCAACACGACAGCCCCTACTAGGCAGAATGCAAAAAATAAACTAGAGTTCTAAAAGAAAATAGAAAGAACAGAAAAAAACCCTCAAAAATCCACATGCAAATGAGAAGAAAACATTACCAAGCGAATGCGTCATGATAGAGCAAATGCATCTCTTGGTTCATCAAATGCAGCTTGATATTTCAACTATGGCTTTCTAGACTACGATTGCGGCCTAACAAAATGATTGCAGCATTTGGGTCTTCTAATGCATCACGACGCATCTAATGTGTCACAATTTTAAAAAAAAGACCGCGTCACTTCGTACCTGTACCTACAAAAATGACAGAAAATACACGAAAACCGTACAGAAATAATAGCAAGTAACAAAGTCGTGTTCACATCAGGTTCACCAATGTAACTAAGGGTAAAATTTAGGTTAGATATCAGATAATCAATTGAAAGCATATGAAATAAACCCAAAGAGATATGAAGCACAATGAAAACTAAACAAGAACGAAATGATTATACCAGATTCATGAAGCTTCCATGAATCACCTCCATAACACCTTCTAGCTTGCAGCATATGATTAGTGCCCTCGGATCGAGTGTGTGAGCAATTTGACTATGCCATTTGTCCTATGCAAGTTTTGAAGGATTTGATAAAATTATGCCTATGTCTCTGATAAATGATTATGATATTAAATGACTATAAAAAATGACTATAATGCCTATAATAATGTAGTGGATGGCTCCTAAAATTATGAACAAAATTATCTTTTATAGAAAACACAATTTTGAGTGGACGGATGAGATTGACTCTTGACAGAAACCTAAAATCAGAGGACAAGATTAAATCTGACCATCCTTAATTAGGGTTAGGGAAAAATCCTTAAATGAGTGATCAAGATGTCATCTAAGAAAATTGAATTGGTGGTGGAGAAAAGATGAGATAATTAATTTTGAAAATAAAATTTTTCAAAATTGAGAAGATAAAGATAGCCTACTTTGTGAGATCCATAAAAGATGGACTGAAAAGCAAATTTGATTAAAATCAAGAACCTGCTTGCTTTATTTGTTTTTTTGGAAGAAAGCTACCAATCAACTCAAAATATGAATTTTGTGAGACAAATAAATAATCTTTTTTAGATTATTTACCAAAATGGAATGTCAGTTAAGATTGTGATGACATTTTAAATAATTTCATTTATTTAAAATGAGAGGAATATTATTTTTGTTAATTAAATAATTAAAGACTAATTATTCAATTTAGAAGATATGATTAAGAATTAAATAAATTAATGAATTTATTTAATTGTGAGGATTAGTGACATTAAATAAATAAATAAGATTTATTTATTTAATAATCAGGAAGAAATAAATGAAGAAAGGTAATTAAATAAATTAACAAATTTATTTAATTAAAGGAAGACTTTAGACAATTAAAGACGTATTGAATAAATAAATAACATTTATTTATTTAATAATCATGAAGAATAAAAGGACATGAATTAATTAAACAATTATAAATTATTTAATTAATAGTCGAATGTGGACCAAGGACATAATTAAATGTCACATTTATGCTAGGACGAAAGTGGTAAAAATGAAGCTTGTAGGCCTAGGTCATTTTTAGGTGTCTACAGTAACTACCACATTGATTCGTATGGCTTTCAAATTTTAATATTTCAATTCATCTTCTACCCTTGTGTCAAAAGTACTCATTTTCTCTGGTGTGCTTTGCATTTTTCAAAATGTGTGTCTTGTGTGTGAATTAGGGTTAAATTTAACCAAATTTTATAATTTATAAAACTTTTAGTTCACCTTTCAGCTAAATTCAAAATCAAAGAATAATCAACACTTCAATTTCTAAAGGGAAATACCATTTTTTGAGATTTTTCATGCATGAAAAATAACTAATAGAATATTAGTTATCGGAAACATACCTAGTTCTGGTCAATGATGACAATATCTTTTAGAATGTAACTTCAAAACCCTTGGTAGTTGTGTTCTTAGTTTCTCAAAATTTACCTCTCCTTATGTGCAAGTATTGTTTCATTCTTTCAATGTCCTTTGCAAATTTGGAATATGACGTGAAGTGCAGTGTTGCATAAGGAACTACATGTTTGTGGTGGTTCCAAGGACATGGGTAGTTCGCCACCTTCATTATTTACCTATTATAATGAATTAATTCATTGAATAAATGTGGAATCATTACGAATTAGGGTTCAAATCACAAACACCTAGATTTCTACTCAGGCTTGCTACTAGAGGAGAAAGACGATGCGATGATCATACGTGGCACTCAGGTGTCACATTGATTCTTTGCAAGTTATCAGCCATTAAAGATATGTGATCAATTTGTCATCACCCAAATTAAGACTTCTGGTATCAAATTTAAGAAGAAACACTAGGATCTGGTGATTTACCTACAAGCTTTTGAAAGAGAAAACTAGAACAAAAGAAAAGATTGGGAACCAAGTTCAAGAGAGATTAAAACATTTCAAAATAGACTTTCCAGTTTCCAAGTTCCAAATAAGAAAAAGAAAAGGGAATAGAGTTCAAAAAAATATTAGACTCTAATAAAAAGAATATCATTGGGATTGACGCTTCTAGTCAATGACTTATTGGGTAGAGCTAGGACCAACTGAGGATAGAGTTCACTATGACACAAGTGTAGGACTCTGGGATTTCGGTTTCTAGTAACATTTTAAAATTTTGTGAAAAGACCAAAACAATAAATCTAGGAAAGGAAAAAGGATAAAACAAAGACCAAGAGAAATTGAAAATGAGACCAGTAACCAACCAGACCATAGAACGATGCCAAAGAAAATGAAAGTGAAAGGGAATAGAAAATAAAAACAAAACAAAAAAAGGGGATGGAGTCCACATTTTTCCAATAGGAAAAAAGGGGCATGTTGTGAGACCACTCAACAAGCCCCTTGAAGATGAGGTCCAAATGTTCCACCAAAGGGAAACCCCTTATAACTATAGTAATAGATAGGTTGGTGGTCCTTTCACAACCTCTACCCCGCCTAATAACTTCAGCACTACACTTGACCCAAATGTTAGTAACAACCCAGGCTACCCTCATGTGCCCATCCAATATTTCAATAAGAATAGGTAGCAAAACCAAACACAAAGTCAACATGCTAGGTCTTCTAAGAGTAAGCCTTTTGAGGAAGAAGTGGAAAAAATGGGAGAATATGTGGCAGAGGAATTCAAGAAGGTCAAGTTGAGCTTGTCATCCTTCAAATCACTTAGAGTACTAGCAATTAGAAATGCTTTCTTTAAGATGGTTAATGGGACTTCCTCCTCCAAATCAACTCAAGAAGTGCCCGCCAAAAGGGTTTCCCTTGATGAGTCACAAAATGAGCCTATAATTAAGGAAATTATGGGGAAGAAAATAGATCATCCCTCAAATCAACAAGCAATCAAACAAGCCACTAAGGAACAAAATCAAGCACAATCCCAGGATATGGCCAATGATAAAGATAAGGCTCAAGTAGCCCAAGCAAATACACCCATGGGTTTGTTCCAAGGGAAGTTAGAAACTTTGGTATTCTTGACCACTATTAGAATATTTGGGAAGAACTTGTAGAATTTCCTACTTGATTCAAGAGCTTCTACTAATGCCATGCCTTTGGCAGTATGCAAGGCTTTAGGGATAACTCCAACACCCTCCCAACAAAAGGTGACTCAATTGGTTAAGATAAAAGTAAAAATTGTTGGAGAAATTAATAAGATACACATCTAGATTGTTATTGATCCAAGGGTATGGTAGGTGATTGAAATTTTAGTGGCCAACATCCCTAATGCATACAACATAATACTAGGGAGATACTTCACTCATGGCTTAAATGGATATGCTGCCATAAATTATTCTCACCTATGGCTACCATGGAAAGGGTTTTTGAGCCAGATCCATATTGATAGGGAGCCACATATGAAATTTATGATCATAGAGTACAAGAACACAAATGAAGTGTTGTTTGCTGAAATAGAATTGGGAAATTATTGTTCTGTGGTGTTCCAAGAGGAACTAGAATCCAAAGAAGAGGAAGTGGTTGAAGAGGTTCTCCTTGTGTTGTGCAGTCCTCCTACCAACTTAACCTACGCACCTCAGAGCACAAAGATGCTAATTGAATCAAATGCAAATAACCCTACAAGGATGGTAATCTAGGATTGTTGGATGGATTCCAATAATTCATGGAGAAATGTGTGCAAGATCAGCTCAGCTTAGGGGCAATAATGAAATTTCAGGAGCTCTTATTACCTAGTTGGTGTTGAGTACACAATGCTTCCCATTCAAAATTTGAATGTTGTTTGTTCCAAACAATAGTTGAGCACATTATAGGACAAGTCACCCAAAAAGGGGGATTCCAAACAAAACAACTGAACCAAATCTATGCCAAATCCATGCCTTGACCTAAAGGTGCTAGGACAAATTCTTTTCCAATGAAGGAAGCATGCTCCATTGACTCCAAGGTTGAAGATTCCTCCAAGTTTTGGATGTTGCACTTCGATGGGTCCAAGTCTAAGCAAGGAGTGGTAGCTAGATTCGAGCTTATCATCCCCATAGGTAGGACATACTTCGCTACTCATAGACTTCAATTTTATTACACAAACAATGTAGTAGAATATGAAGTGTTAGTCCATGGTCTCTTAATGGCACTCGAAAAGAGAGTTAAAATGTTGCAAGTCTTTGGTGACTCTAAGCTAGTAATAAATTGAGTCAGGAAGTTATATTCCTACCATGATAGGAGACTAGAAAATTATAAACATAGGGTTTAGGATATCATAGAGGGCCTAGATGCATTCAATATTCATTTGATTCCCCACTCCAAGAATCATATTGTTGATGCCTCAGTGCAGGCCGCTAGTACCCTCTAGCCCCTTTCCTTATCTAAGTTGAAGAGGTTCACTATGGAGCTCACTTCCACTTTGTCGATTCTAGATAATGTCACCAACTTCCAAGTGTTCACTGATGAAAAACATATCTTGTATTTAATTACTAGCTATGATGTGTTCATGACTCAAATAATTGATGAGGCAAAGTGCAAATAGGCTAAATTAGACATAGAGGGAAACATTAACCTCAAAACAAACATAATACCATGGGGTATGGTTCAGTTTGAATGGATATTTGACTTGGAACATATTAGAGATCATGATTAGCAAACCAAGAAGGCTTCCATAGACAATCAGTGTGATGCTCACAACTTAGGAATGGATGAGGAAGTCAAGAATGTATTCATCGAGAAAGTGTGCATGCTAGAAGAAAAGACAGGGATTATTGATGCCCTGCATAAGTATCATGATGTGGTTGCTTGGAGCTATGAATACTTGAAGACATATGACACCTTAATCATCACTCACACTATTCCCCTCAAGCCAGGTGTGAGACATTTTTGGCAATGCTAGTGTCCTATCAATGCATTATTAGAACTCATCATCTACAAGGAAGTCTAGAAGTTTTCATTTTCTAGAATCATATTCCCAATTAGAAACTCCACGTGGGTGGTGAACTTGGTACCAGTCAGGAAGAAAAATGGATAAATTAGATTATGCATAGATTTTCGCAACTTGAATAGAGCCTTAGAGAAAGATAACTATCTAGTGCCTTCACTAGAAGAAGTACTGTAAATAGTTAATGGATCTCAGATGATGTATTTCTTGGACGGGTACTCTGGCTATAATTAGGTGATGGTACAATATGAAGATAGGCACAAAAAGGCTTTCACCACAAAATGGGGAACCTTTGCATATAGAAGAATGTCGTTTGGATTAATCAACACTAGTGCAATGTTTTGGCATTCCATGGATATTGCTTTCAAGGATCTAATCGGAAAATGCATCATCATCTACATGGATTATCTTACATTGCTCTCAAAGAATAAAGGGGATCATGTTTCTGATTTATGTAAGGTCTTCCAAAAATGCAGAGAATTTAGAATTTCCTTGAATCCAAAAAAATGTATCTTCAAAGTCATGGAAGGAAAGCTAATTGGTCATGTTATCTCAAAGAAAGGAATTTGAACAAATCCCAAAAGCATCCAAGCCATTCTAAAAATTAAGCTTCCAGGTAGCAAGGAGCTAAAATTCTTCTTTGGAAAGATCAACTTCGTAAGAAAATTCATCATTGGCTTTGCTAAAATTTTCAAGCCACCGAATGTTATGCTGAAGTAGGATGCCAAAGTTGAGTGGATGCCAGAAGTGAAGCAATATTTTGAAGAAATCAAGAAAGCAATTTTTGATGTGCCAATGCTCGTAAGCCAGAATTACCTAAAGCCATTTTGCATCTACTCATTTGCTTCAGACCACTCTTGTGCCAAAATATTGACTCAAAAAGATGAAAAAGGAAATGAGTACCCTATTTCCTTCATGAGTACACCCTTGAAGGATGCAGAGTTGAGGTACCATAATGTTGAAAAGAAACCATATACCTTAGTTAGAGGAGTTAAAAAATTTGTCACATCTTATGAAACAACGTGTTTGCATTGTGTTTGACCCGATAGTCAAGACTCTGCTGATGTAGGATGAACTAGGAGAAAGATGAAAAAAATGGGTCACTTTGTTGTAGGAGTATGACATGGAGATTCAATCCATGAAGTTGTTCTGAGTACAATCCCTCACTCAAACAATAGCTAAAATACTAGCTGAGGCTAGACCCGAGCTCATTATGCAGCAATACCAACTGGAAAATGTTTCCCCTAGAGAATGGTATGATGACATCATCTATTATTTGTTGAACAACAAGTGCTCATCCCAATTGCAGGGGGTCAAAAATTTTCTTTCAAGCTAAAGAGAAATAGCCATATGCTACAAGGATATATATTGTACAAGTGTAATCATGAGGGAATCTATCTTAGGTGCCTCAGAAAAGAGGAAGTAGCCAGAGTATTGAAGGAATTTCATCATAAATTTGGAACTGGCCATGGATCTATCCCTTCAACTACCCACCAAATTTTTTAGGCATGGTAGTACTAGTCAATGGTGTTTAAGGATGTGCACTACCATGTTAGGACCTGTCACATTTGCCAAGTTGCCGCTACCAGAGAAAGAAATGTTGTTGTCCCACTGCAACTTGTCCTGGAGGTAAGACCATTCTCTCAATAGGGCCTCGACTTCATCTATCTAGTAAACCCGCCATCCTCTATAGGACATAGGTACATTCTAACCATGTCTGATTATTGTACTAGATGGACAAAAGCAATAGCATGTATGAAATGCTTACTGAGGTGGTTGTTAATTTTCTATAAAGTTTCATTTTGAATTGTTTTGGCTTCCCCTATTCCCTTGTCTATGATAATGGCCTTGCCTTGTCCTCACTTAAATTCTATAGTTGGGCCTTTGATTATAGGATTGCACTAAAATTCTCATCTAACTATTACCCTCAATGAAATGTCCTAGTTGAATCAACAAATAATAACTTGATAACCATGATCAAAAAGTTGCTTGATTGGAACCCCAAAGATTGGCACACATAGTTGTGTTTTTCCCTCTAGGAAGATCGTACACACCACAAGACTTCCTTGGGTGATTCCTTGTTCCACCTCATCTATGGCCTGGAGCCTTTCTTTCTTGTCCAGCTTAAGATTCCCATCCTCTAGTTTCTCAACACATATTATGAGGAGGAAGACCATCAAGAAGCCTGTTTAGCTGAGTTGTTACACCTAGAAAACGTCTGTGACCATGCAATTGGAAATTTCACAATACACCAGGGCATAGTTAAAAGGTGGTTTGATTTTCAAGCCAAAGTGAAGGCCTTTAAGATTGCTGATTTAGTCCTTTGTTGGGACAAGGCCCATGAAAAGAAAGGGGGGCATGACAAATTCGACAAGCTCTAAGTTGGCCCCTTTCAAATTTCTAAAATTTTAGGAGATAATGTATTTTTCCTCAAGACGCTCACTGGAGAGGATTTCCCATTTCCTATCAATGGATAACACCTCAAGCATTATTTCATTGCTTGAGCTTTTGAAGCTCATCCTTGTACATAGTTTTTTATAGGTTAGTTTAAGTTTCCCTTTTGCTTCGTTGCTACATTTTTTCTTTGTTTGCTTTCTTTTTTAGTTGCTTTTGTTTTTTTACTTAGAGTGTGCTCCTTTGTTCTTGGTGTGGTGGTCATGCCTGGAATATTAGATAGACTACTTAGTTGCTCACTCCTGCCTGTCCTTTGGATAAATCTTCATTTGTAACCATTGATTTTTGATTGCTTCTGTGAAGTGGTTTCCCTATTTGATCTCTGACTTGACCTAGGGTAGAACCCTTGGTTGAATATTTTCACACTTATCTCGAATCATGCACAAAACATACCTTAAATTTTTTTGAGTTGTACAATAGCTATTATGAGGTCTCAATAAATAAAAAATCTCGAGTCTACTCCAGTGACCACTGTGATTTGAAACCCATAGTAGGCTTCGATTCTTGTGCATTTGAGCAAAAAAGAAAGAGTACCAAAAGAAAATATCATGGAAAAGAAAGAAAAGAAAAGAAAGTATTAAAACAAGCAACTATGTGGGTGTGTGAGAAACTCTATAGGGGCTATGGATGCTCAGCTGGAAATAGAGCAATGTTCATCGGGTCAGAGTGACAACTCCATCAAGGATATGGATGCTTGACTGGTAGTGAAGCCATGTCTACGTTACATTTGGGGTTAAATGGCTTATGTAGCTTTTCTTGACCAATTAATGGTTGTTTGTTATAGTTTCCAAAGAAAGAAAATGAATTCACTCAACACACACTTTTGAGATACTCCTATGACTTGATTCAACTAAGGATCCCATCCTCCTTCGAGTTTCTTAGTTCACTCTTGGAAACTAGCTTTTGGTCTATGGAACGAGGGATTTTGGGTTCTAAATGAATATTTACACTTAGAACACTTGGGAGAATTCTCCTAGCAAAGTTTCCATTTGTTGTGCCTATAGCACACACACCCCATTTATAATGGGGACCCTTTCTTTTCTCCTTCAGCGAGTCACTTTTTACCTTCACCTCATTCTACGTGCCCCTAAATTTTGAGTTCCAAGTGGTCAAGGAGTCCAAAATTCATCATCTTTAATTGACTAAAGTTCACCACCAAAGAAATTTCCAAGTCCTTGGCATTTGCGGGGTTTCCTTGGAAAATTTTCCCTAATTTTCAAAGTTGGCATCCTTTTCTCCCTATGGATCTGTCCTTGCGGGTTTCCCTCTGCGCGTCACTATCCTACTTTCATTGCTTCATTGACAGATGACCTAGGACATCCACCCATGTGGCAGGTCCCATGTCCTCCATGGTCATCGTCGTTCACCACCTAGCAAATGGCAATGGCCGGGGTTCCACCCGCATGGCGAGTCTCAACTTTCTTGCCGCCAAACCTTTCAAAACCTATGCCCAGCTACTCCACCGACCACCATACAAGCAATTAATGTGGGTCATTAATGCAAGTTTTCCTATAAATAGGAGGGTCAACCTATCATTTTCACTCACAGAAGTCAGAGTTTTTCAAAGCCCAGATAACTGCCACGTCCTCCATGCCTGCACAATCTCTTAGATGCTTTCGAGAGTTGCCTTAACCTATTTCTTCGGCACCTCCAAGTGTGTTCACCGCCCTCATCTTGAAACTTCTTTTAAAAGTCAAGTTTTCTAAAATCATTAAAATCTTAAGAAAAACTTCCAAAATTCCCTAGGCAGTCGATTCACCTTGAAATTCCACAAAAACCCATCTCAAGAATCCTTAAGAAATTGATCAAATTCGGCCTCTAAGGGCCATGCAGAACCTTATCTCCCCGCCAATTTTCTTTGTCGGAGCCATGAAACCCTTGTGGCCCACAAAACCTTCATCATCATTGACTAATGAAAACCAACAAGTGTATAAAACTTGGGCATTGCAAACTCGCGATCCCACCCTTGTGGACTTTTGCATGTGGGCGGACGCCACCCCTTCGCCATTGTTAAACCCCAAATGATGTGAACTTAGAATGAAGGATTTAGTTCAAAAATCCATGCAGGTCCACCTTTGTGGGATGGTGTGTGCGAGTGACTACCATCATGATGCCATTTCTAAATGGCCATCCCTTGCTAGCTCCCTACTTTGTGGGCTCCACTGAACATAATGTTGTCAAACACAAAATTCGAGTCTCCTCTGATGGACTATTAACTACGAGCTGATGTCTGCCCTCCATTGCCATTTTGGACACCATTTTCCAGTGGCTAGCCCTTTGCCTCTTCCTACCATGCAAAGCCCATACTTATCAGTGCTACCTTGAGCTCATACAAAGAAAATGTTAAGTTATAATCCTTTGTGGGCTGAACCTTATGGTGGTCCATCTGTGGACTGCCCGTCCCTCACCACTATTCAAAACAACTAAGGGACCCCATTGGTCCACCTTGTGGAATCCAACCTCATCGTCTCCCTTCAAAACCCTTGACATGAACATGACTAAGTTTAAAAACATTGCAGGTGTTCCTTTGTAGGCCACTACCTGTAGCCTATCATCATATGGATGTCGTTTTCCAATGATGATGCCCTACGTTCCACTTGCTTTGCAGAGCCCAAAAAGTTTTCCACCATTCAAATTTCTTTTAATGGAATAGCTAATAGTAGTTCCTCCCATGGAGATGCTACTGCAGGCCAACTCTTGCAGGAAGTCGTGTCTTCGGCGTCATCCCTGGATGATCGTCTCCCAATAGCCTCCTACTAGTCCCTGCCCACACCATTCTGAATGACTTAAACCAAAGAACATTGACTAGACCATCCAAGCCACTTGCAAACCTCCATGCTTCAACAACCACTTATCAATGGTAGAGCTCCAAACATCTGAGGTGCCTCTAGCACCTACATCCCTTGCACCCACATGAACAAGATGACTAATTACATGCATCTAGAAACCTCATAGATGATTGACCAATGTTCCTAAATTACTTGGAGCCTTGGTAGAATTCTATATTTCCCTTGTATAACTTGAGGTGTGTGTTTCCATCTACAGGTTGTCATGCCTTCAGTGTTGTTCCCTTTCTTCCTTGTCCTAACGACTACTAGCCCAGAGAAACTCACATCCCTAGGCCAGCATTCCTACAACTAACCCAAATGAATTCCAAGTGATGAATGTTGATGGATTTCATGATATTTTGAGCATGAATTATTTAATCTAACCCTCATTTTGCAAGATTTCACTAATGCTTCACTAATTTTTCTATGAATATGCTTACTCTTCCCTTGTTTACAATATTTATGGAATTTGTTGCGGGTACGTTGGGGTAGTCTGCAAAGAAGGACAAAGGAAAGAAAACTACCAAAGCATTGAGGTGGAAAGAAAAAAAGATCAAATGAAATATTAGTTCCATAGGGTGGAAATCACCTCCAAGGTCACCTCTACATGGGATGCAGTATCAAATACTAACCTGGGGCATGTAGATATAGATGAATTCTAGTGAAGAATCATGAGCAACCCCATCATTGAGAATGCATAGAATATCCAAAAGAGTGGCCTAGCTAAGGAAACCGACTTCACACCTACACTTGTAGCTCCTGAATTTGTGATGGCATGCATGGAGGCATACCAAAGTGGTAACAGAAAGATTGTAGACCATGAGGGAAGGGTGTTGGTAGATCTATCTGCACAATCCATAAGTGAAACTTTCCACATCCCTACATTTGACCCCATGGAAGAAATAGAGAAGGAATATGTTGAGAACATGTGGAAAGTCAGTGCCCTAGCATACAAGTACCTAATCAACCAACACTAGTTGAAAGAAAAGAGGTGTAGTGCTACTAAGGTACCACAAGAAATTTTTAGAAGTGATTTCCATGAAGAGTACCATGATTTGGTCACTCTATTAAGAAGAGTGATGAGCCTCCCCAGTGCCTCCTTCTACCAAGAGTGGATGTTTTATTTCATGGAAGATATCATTTGTGGAAAAAAAAATTTCCACTAGGCCAAGATCATCAGTGAAACCATGCATGCATAATTTATGGCCATAAAGAAGACATCCCAATTCTACATGACTTCCTACTTGGTTTATCTACTAACAGAGGCCTTCCCATACAAAGGCCTCTTTGTTGCATAGAACCCTAATCTAAGAAGAGGGGAGCTCAAGGTGTATGACTGCTACCTATAATTGTAGTATAGAAACTTCAAAAGGGAATACTAGAGGGTGAATGATTCCTTCATATGACATATCATCACACTCCTTGGAGGATATTTTCAAAGAAGAGTCTCACATAGTACCATGGAATTCATTCAAAGGTTTGGGTTCTTATTCATCTAGTTCCCAAAGTTCACCTATATTAGAATGGAGGGCTTTTCTAAAAGACCTTACAAACTACCCCAGTACCCTAATGGCCAGACGGTTATTCCATACCTTCTCATATTTGGACAAGGAATGTATGATATCCCTCTGACCCAACATGTAGAGTACTCAGAAAAGGAGATAGTGGAATATCATTTGGACATCCACATAGCTTGACCTAGGATGGAACCCTATGGTAAACTAAATAATTTTTTTAGAAGACAGTATGCTCACCTACCCCACATAGAAGATTTTTGGGCCAATTGCAAAGATGATAAGTATGTTAGAAAGAGGTATTATATGTGGATGACAACCCAATTTGTGTGGTCAATCAACCTAGTCCTGGTGTCTGACCAGATTGTGGAGGAGGAAGACACCATCCTTGATGAGAGGTTTGATGTTGTGGCCAAGCTTCCATTATCACTAATAGATTGGAATGAAGAAGAGGTCAATGACCTCAATATTGTAATGAGGCTAGTGGAAAATAGAACATGATAGTGGGTGGATGCTCAAATAGCCCAGATCAAGCTATGAGGAGCTGTGTTGACATATGGTGAGCTCGAGGATGAGCTCAAAAGTGAAATAGATAGTGGAGCAATTGCTGCCCCAACAAGACAAACTCTTAAATCCCCTCCAACGACTAGATCAAGAAAGAGGAAGGATGTGTCTAAATGCCAAACTAAACACAAGGTCTATTGATGGAAGGAATTAGAGGGAGAATCCTCAAATAAAGTAAAGAAGTTAGGTGGATTCAATGAAATTCCAACCATTAAGGAGGATCCTCAACATGAAGGAGAAGAAGAGGCCGAGCGACCATAGTCACCACTCGCTACCTCTGCTCCCATTCTTTCCACTACCATTGCCACTTCACCACCTTTTGCATCTCAAGCACTGCATGTTTCCTCTTCACTCAAAGTGGAAATCTCAGTCCACCTTTCTTCCACCTCACCAATAACTCCAATTATGGTACAAGATTATTTTTTAGCCACAACATCCCAGTTTTCATCTACCTTGCAACCCCCTCCATTGCCTACTCTTTCTACTACAATACTCTTGGTTTCCACAAACATTATTCCTCCCCTCACCTAAATAAAGGATTTTTCTAAATACATGCAAGGGATACTGGCCAAGCTCTTTGGGATGACAATGAATCCCACCATACAAGTTGTGATGGTTTAAATTATTGTTGGTCTACTTGTTCCTCCTCTACCCGTAGAGCTGCCAAAAAATGGAGGATACCATGCAGATATTAGAAGAAATGGAGAAATGACAAAGGGAGGCTACTAAAGGAATAATGGAAGTGCCCAAATATCCTTTCAAGGAAGAGTATTTTGAACATCTGGAAGGTGGGTTGAACATGAATATAGATGAAGTGGCATCAGAAGAGGAAAAGTAAAACTCTTTAGAGGAAGATACTGAAGCCCTCCTTGCCCAATACATAATAGAGACTTTAGACTAATAGCTTGAAGATGAGTTGTCTCACCAGCTCAAGAATGTAGATGATGAGGTGAAATCTAAAATAAATCCTCCTAAGGAGAAAGAGGACACTAGAGTCATTGTGGAGAAATTTGAGGAGCCTCCACTAGTCAAGTGAGATAAAGGCCATGTTCAAGAAGAAGAAGTACTACCTAAGAAAGAAGGAGAGAAAAGAGAAGAGAAGGAAAAAGATATTCCAAAGGAGAGCTCCAAACAAGAGCATCATAAAGATCTCAAGCATCAAGTAGAAAGAGTACCTCAGAAGGAAGGTATCACTAAAGAGAGTGCAGCCATCACTAAGTTAGATAGGGAAAAAACCATACACATTGAAGACTTAAATGAAGAAGAAGAAATAATTGAATGAGAAGCCTAGGGCCATGAGGAGAAACAACCTCATCATGAGTAGAGAGAGGAAGGTGATCATGAATCACCAAAGGGGGAAACTCAGTTTCCCAAGTGCCTAGAAAAGTAGTTGCAAAAGAAGACCCCTACTCTCATCGATCCTAAGACTATACTTGAGCCTATACTGGCTAGAGCACAAACAATGATGAAGAAAGAAAAGAAGCCAAGGGTCCACTCCCAAATCATGGTAGAAACCTCAAGATCGAGAAAAATGTAGATAGCCACCCAATTAATAGACAAAGGAGAAGGGGTCAACTATATTATTTCCACCATCAACTTGGGCACTACAACGTGAGAGCAAAAAATTGACGAATTCCAACATTCAGTGGCCACAATAATGCAAAAAATGAATAAGGATCAATCCTCTAAGGGGGAACTGAAGGTACAAGTGGCAAATTTTAGTGCCTATATTCAACAATGGACTTCCCTAGAGGAAGAGCCTCCAACTACATCTTTTGCACCCTCGCTTCTCTCCCAAGAAGAGCTTACCAAGATGGAGAAAATGAAGAACTAGACCAAGGCTATGGTAGATTGGTTTCAATGGGTGCTTTATAATGGTGACATGGGAATACACCATGTTGTTTGAATGGCCAAAAAATTTTGAGATGTTCAGAAGTAGCTAGAGGACATGAGAAAGAAATTTCATCTATTTACCAAGCTATATAGGATCACCTATACTAAGCTCGAGGCCATTCTCAAAATAACCAAGAAGACATGGGAGAAGGATATGGCCCTTGTGAAGGATTATTATTGGCTAGTAGAAACATGGAAAATGGGCCTAGATCACAAGAGAGACGTCCTGGAGAGAGTGTTACATGAAGTTATGCTTCACCTTGAATGGGTCAAGGAGCATAGAGTGGACAACGAATACACTTGAAGCTCATGACAAACTATGATATGAATGTTGTAGAGTTGGATCTAGAGAAGATTAGGCCATACTTCCATAAGAACATGGAGCAAGGGGAAGAAAACTCACTAATTTTGAATTTCATACACTTTTCTGTGAGGTGTTTGTCCAGTCTAAATAGGTAGTCAAGGCCACGCAAAAATGTACAAGGAACTAGGAGAAGATCACTAGCAGATCTAAGAAGATGACCTTCCAAGTCCTTCAATCTAATATTTTGAGTGGGACAAGATTTGAGTGCTAATTGGGAAATTCATGGAGTATGCCACTCTTTAGAAAAATGAAGGAAAACCAATGATAGATGATGAGTTCATGATAGTATAACCTGAGAAAATAAGGTAGTCACTAAAAGAATAAATTACTAAAGTGTATGGGCCACTATAGGAAAAAATGGGAATGAGACAAAAATGAATTTTATATTAGTATATTTTGGGGGTAGGTGAAACCCTAATGTAGAATGAATCTTGGTAAGATAATGAAAATAAATATTGGCCATTCATTTCACTTTTGGAAAACCATAAATAGGGGTCTCCTCTCATTTTCAAAGAGAGAGTTGAGTTGTTGTAAAGACATACTGCAGAAATTTCAGTATAATTTCATTGCTTTTGGTGGATTCTTTTGTTTCTCACATGTTGCATGATTCATCTTCTCAAAGTTGATATATTTATATATATTTAGTTTTTTGTTCTAAGTTCTTTCCAAGTAGTTTTAGTAGTTTAGTTCATGTTGTTCATTGATATTGAAGAATTCTATGGTGTTGTTTCTCTCCATTCTCATGCCTTTTGTTGTTTGTTGATGATGAATAGTAGTGTAAAGCTAGTCTGAACATTAATTCATTGTTGCACTTAAAATTCATCTTTTATTCATGCTTTATGATGAATGAGCAGCTGAAAATCTACAGACCTCAGAAGATATCACTAGTTTCATGAGACTGTATGTTGTTTGGTTAAGTGGAACTCAGTTATAGGAAGGTTGTCCACTATAGAATCTTGCATTTTTCACTATTCACCATTAGTTGCAAGTCAAGGAACTTCCTATTACCCTTTCCCTTTTGAAATTTCTTTGAAATAGTAGTTAAGGCAAAGTTCTAGCATCATTGTAAAGCAAAATCTGATGTTGTACATGGATTTTTAGACTACTATATTTAACTTGCAGCAACTGCACCTAGCTTTCAGAATTTCATAAACTCCATTTGAAGATCTAATCTCCTTCCAAATTAGAAATTGTCCATTCCCCTTGTGATTACTAGCAAATCACATCAATCCACTGAGTTGTTTTTGCAAGTCATGACCTAGCACCCAAGAGACCTTGGGCTGATTTTCTGTAACTTTTTTGTAGGAAGTTTCCTTTCTAGAGAGGTAGTGCACTTGTGTTCTACCTATGTTGAGAATGTGCAAAAATACCCATCAACAGGTTTATTTTGTTGTGATTTTGTATTCTCCCATAAACAAAGGTGTGAACTCTAAAGATCCCTAATCATGATCCAATAACCTTGACATTTTTTCCATTTCTTATTTTTATTCATCCATAGGCTCTATGTTTGATTTTAGAATTAATGTGCTCAAGGGATTTGTCATTCATTTTTCATCTTGTAAGTAACTTTCAGGCTCGGGGTTTATTTTGATTTGGTATACTTTATTGTTATTGACATACTTCATTAGGTGATGAAGTGTTGAAGGCACCACATTCACCTCATGAATCCAAAGCCTCCCTAAAAGGAGATTGTATGAAATATTATCAAGCACGACATGAATAGTTGTTTGCAAGGTATCCTTTCCAACCATAATAGGAAAAGTAATCACACAAAGTGGTTTCTTTCCTATATTATCAAATCCCCGAATCGATAAGGAATCGGGTTGAATTTTTGACTTATGAATTCCTAGTTTATTCAAGAGGGTCATACTACACACATTAAGTGTGGCACCATTGTCAATAAGGGTTCTTTTTATTCCCCATCCATCATAGATAGTTATTATCATGAATGTATTTTTTTTCTTTCTTATTTCTAAATGAGGTAGCTCATGTTGGTGAAAAGTAATGTTTGCATTCATTCCTTGAATTAGAGCTACCACATCATTTGCATTTGTATTAGAAGAGATCTTAGCTTGTTGTAGGGCAATTTGAAGCATAGTGTGATAATTAGGTGAATTCTAAATTAGGTCCCATAAGGATATCTTTGTGGGAGTATTCTTAAGTTGTTCAACAAGATCATACTCCTTCCCACTATTCAAAGAAAAATAGGGAGCACTAGGCAAGATGGGGTTAGGAAAAGGTAAAGATGCAGGGAAAGATTGGCACATTCAACTCAATCCCACATTATGGGCTTACCGAACTAGTATCTGAACGCCAACAGGAGCAATGCCATTTTCTCTTGTCTATGGAGATGAAGCCATCCTACCTTTTGAAGTTGAGATTCCATCACTCAAAGTATCACTAAAAGGTCTCATAAGAGATGATGAATACAAAGTTTCCCTCCTCCAAGAACTAGAACTTCTTGATGAAAAGAGACAATGAGTAGGTGATCATTTGAAAGCCTATCAACAAATAATGTCTCGTAGCTATAATCACATAGTCAAACCACATACCTTTTAGGTTGGTGATCTTGTTCTAAAAGAGAATCCACGTAATCAACAAGACAGAGAAAAGAAGGGAAAGTTTGAACCTAATTGGTTGGGTCCATATGTGGTCATAGCAGTGTATAGTTCAGAAGCTTACAAGCTGTCAATGCTAGAAGGGGACCTGTTTGATGAACCCATCAACAACATGCACTTGAAAAAGTATTATGTCTAAAATAGTGATTATCATCCAAAAAAATTCCTAAAGAAATTAAAAAACATCAGAAAAAGTCTTGAAAAAAATGGTTACCTTGGTGAAAACCTGGCAAACAAGCATCTCGGTAATGACCAAAAAAAAACATAGAAAAATGCAATAAAAACAAATAGTGAAAATATGGAAAACATACACTATTTGTAGCTCTCCATATATTAGATCATGTTTTGCACTAGGCTTTCCTTTCATGCATTTTTCCTTCATCTTAGGATCATACCAGCATCATGTTGTCATCATTTTCCTAGAATGATAACGTCTTACCATGGCTTGATTTTTGATACATATCCATTTCACCAAGTTGAGTCAAATATTGGGGGAAAAACATTGACATACTCTGGGCCAGCCAACCTTTAGGTTCTACTAAAACAGCTTGACAACACTATAGAACTAGGTCATGCAAACAAACAATCAAAACACATGAACAACTATCCAACCATTGACTCATATCACAATGATATTTTTAAGAGAATACCATATCATGACTCATATCCAGATGATCTAAAATCTGAATAATGATTGGAATATCAGTTTTACATTTTGAACAAATGGTTGTTTGACTTTTCGATATGATCCCTCTAAAGCACACTCAATGATGTACTGAACTAGAGTGGCAAGGAAGGAGGATGATTTTTCTTTATCTACTGTCTTGAGGTTAATTATTGATTTGATGCAAATATGTCAGGAAGCATGATTTTCAAAAAACATATCATTGATGACAGTTCCACATTTGCATCAGAAGGTGGTTAGTCTTTGCCTGTTTATGCAAGAAATGCTCAGTTCATCTCAGTTCAATTATACCTCGATGCTTTTGTTTGCTTGCTATATCAACAATCATGAAAGTTGTTCTCAAGTCATCATCAATGCTAATTTCCTCTATGATTCTTGTACATACTTCCAACATTTTATAAGGCTCTATGATGATTCACAAAAAGATACCCGAAGGCTTAATGAACAGTTGGTTTTGTAGTTGCATTTCATTTAGATCAATGTATATATTTTTCATACTAGATTCACATTTGAGTTTCACATTTGAGTTTCACACAAGGCTGAACAGATAAATCAATGGTTTTCATGTCTCTTTGGATTCTATGTGGAGGACATTTGGACTTTTTTTCATCCTCATTTCATTATCATTTCATCTCTTTTCATTACATATCATGGGACATTCTTTTTTTTTTTATTATCATCATTTCATTCTCATTTCATATAATTCATTCATACATTTAACCATTTTTCATTGTTATTCCATTCATCATTACATATCATTTTGATTTTATCATATCATCTCATTTCATTACATTGCATATCATTACATCACATTTCATTTTTTTCATTACATTTCATTTTTTTTCAATACATTTCATTTTATTGCATTTCATTTTCTATCATTCCATATCAGTTTAAATTTTCTCATTTTATCATTATGTTTTCCATAAACATTTCAATTTTATCATTTTATCATTTCATTACATTACATTTCAATCGTATCATTTTATCATTTTTCTGTTTTTCCATCTCATTACATTGTATCTCATTTCATTATTTCATCATTTCTCATATTCATCACATCATTTTCTCATCATTATCATATCCTTATTATTCATCTAATTATCATTTATCATTTATCCTCTCATCAGCTCCTATCACTCATTTTATTTTACCATCACATTTTCTCATCTTCTTTCATCTCATTTTATATCATTTCATCTCATTTCATTTAACATTTCATTATTTCATTACATTTCATTTCATATCATTACATTTTATTTCGTTTTATTATTCCACCTCATTTTATCCTCTCATCAATATTTTTTTCATACATTTCATATCATCTCCTTTCATTACATCACATTGAATATCATATCACGACATTACATTTCATATTATCATTCTACATCATTTCAATTTTATATCAGTATATTTCATTCTCTCTCATTTCATAACCTAACATTTCATTTCATTTTATCTTATTTTGTCAATACATTACATTTCATTTTATCATTCCATCTCATTTTACCATCATATTAAAATATCATATAGAAAAATCATTATATCACATCATCATCATTTATAACATTTTGGAAATTCAAAAACACCAAAATTTCATACAAACATCACATTTCCACATCATTAATAATTCATATCATATCATATCATTCCAACACATTGCATTTTTTTTTACCATCATCATCCACTTGCATAAGATCATTAGTACACATCATATCATTTCATTGCATTATCATCATCATCTCACATCATCCTATAAATCATGTTAGTTAGTAAATCATAAAAATCCATATCACTTAAATAAAGAAATAAATGCATATTTATATCATATCATCATAACAAATGCAATAGATCATCAAAACTCATTGCCATTGCATATCATCGCTCATCAAAAATATATACAAATGTCCAATTTCCAATGTCCAATGAAACTAAAAAGTCCAAAGAGTCTAGAAATGATACATGAGATATGATCCAAAATCAATATACATGCTCCAAAGAATATGAGATACATCACATAAAATCCTACATACATCAATCACGGCTAACTGGTGGAACCCCCCGATGAAGCTGGTCTCATAGATGGTGGCCTACCACTAGCACCTACATCTGGATCCCGACGAGGCCTAGTAACCCCCATGCTCTATGTATCTGTCCATGACCTACTCCTAGTCCTACTATGAGACCGTGGGAATGGCTCTCTATGCTCAGGATGACATAACTCCTCATATCAGACTCTATAGTACTCCACCTCCCTCACCATCTCCATTCCCTCTATGATAGCATCCCATAAGGATGCACTCTCTACAGTGCCCATGAGCCTCTGAGTAATTCCCTCAGCCTCCACTACCCTCTGTCTAAATGCATCCCTCTTTGAAATCAACTGGGCTATTTGTGGATCTAGGGAAAGCTACGATACCTGTGCCTATGCCTTTTCCTATGCCTGTGACTATGCTAGTTGTGCCTGTAAGTGTGCAACCAATCCCTATGCCTACACTAACTGACTCTACAACTACACCTGATGTCCTTGCAGTGTTTGCACTTGGGCCTGCAGGGTGGCTATCTGTCCCTACTGTGATGAGGATCCAACCCTGATCACTGTTTTCCACCCAATCCCAGTCCTCGGCCGCAGCATGATATGTACACCACTCAAAAAATCTAGCCCCAACCTCCCTGGCACCTACCCCTCATCTTCATCATCATCCCCATCAGAGCTATCCTCCTCTCCACTCTCCTCCTCATCTCCCCCAACTACTATTGGCTCCCCACCTACCACATCATCCTGCCTCGCTACCCCTAGTTGTGGTACTACCAAAATGGGTGTTGGCTCATCAGGATAGGTAAACCATGGAAAGGGATGTGTATGATAATAGACTAAATACTCATCTGACATACCAGCATCAACAATGTCTCGTCTATCATCCCATGCCTCAGGAGATAATGCCATGTACTTTGTATATGGAATCTGATAAGAGATACACAACCCCCATCCAACCTCATCTCTACTTTGTGCATATTGTGCAACCCCCTGTGGCATCCCCTATGTGAAACCAGACTATTGTTGCACCCGTAATGCAAAAAATTTGTCGATGATAAAAAGGGCTAATCCCTATCAGAAACCAAGGGATACCTACAAATAGAATCGCTAGGTGATCTATATCCCAAGGCTCACAATCAAGGTATGGTCGCCATACCACTACATCCATATCATCCAGACATCGTCTCCAGTAATCCACCTTGCCCAGCTTGGGCTAGACAAGGAACATAGCGTATGCATACACATAGGGTCTCCCTAGTGGCCTCACTTGGGGACAAGCTGGTTTCATCACAACAATATGCTCCCATGCTCAAAGCTAAAGCAATGTCATGCCGCAAGACAAACTAGATGCACCCCTGTATACCACCTTATGAAGGTCATGATATAAGTGAGCCAACATGCACCTCTCCCAGGCATATCTCTGAGGCTATACAAGCATCTACTCCAAGATCCTCCCCCATCCCACTGATAGTCCCTTTGACCGGCGATCCAAAAAAAGGAGACCTCCAATGAATGCACCTAACACTGCAGGCAAGGTAGGATATCCCCTGAAATTGGCCCATGGTACCCAGTACCTGACTATGTGCTCATCATCATAGAATCTCCTCAAAGCAGTTGTCCCACCAAGCTCCTTGTGATCATAGAACACAAGGGCACCAACCACTGGAATACCTAATATTTTGTACATGTCCTTTAGAGTCACAGTCACCTCACTAGTCAGAAAATGAAAGGTGTTGTGCTCTGAATGCCACCTCTCTGCCAGTGTAATCAATAGTCCCTTGTTGACCTAAATTGGCGGCATGTCCAACAAATATCTCAAACCACATGTCTCTATCAATGCTACATCATTAGGTTTCAGCTCAACTATCTTATCCCATCCCGCCAAGTGATGCTCCCTAATATGGAGGTTTTTGAAAACCTCCTCTTTTTGGTTACCACAATACAATCAATCAACATCATATCAATAATTCAATCTAAAATCAAGCACACTCAATGAGACTCATATCTATCTATGACCCATATCAATAACACCTAATCAATCAGACTCTTGTCTATCTATGACCCATATCAGTAACCCATATCATTGATGGATACTCATTAGACTCATATCAAGTGAACCATATCAATGCATAATCTATCTATTTGAATATCACATCAATCTGCTCTACCATCAATTACTATTTGTTTTCTTTCTCAAGAATGCAAATTTATCAGCAATCAAAACATCATCCTATTTTTATTTCATGTCACGAATGCAAATATGTTTCAATAAATCATCTACTATTTGTTTTCTATAGCAAAAAGAAAATTTATCAGAAGATATATCAATCATCTACTCTTTGTTTTTCGGAAGACAAAGTTATCAGCTATTTACTCTTTGATTTCTATTTTGGGAAACAAAGTTATCAATTCTTTCCATATCAACATGATGACAAAACAATTTCTCTATCTATTGACCAAGGAAGCAATATACATCATCATTTTTACATCACTTTCATCAAATCACACATTCTGTCTATTTTAACTAGATGTGCTAATCTGCAAACTCTATGTGCTAAAACTCATATGCACTATTCTATATCCTGGATGCGCTAGAACCTAGATGCACTGTTCTTTTCCTGGGATGTGCTCAAACAGGTCCTAGATGTGCTATTTCCCTATATGCACTCAAACTCTAAACCTAAGCACTTACTAGATGCGTGATTTCCCTATATGTGCTACTATTTTTCCTCGATGCGCTAAAACCCTAATTTTCTAAATCTTTCCTATATGCACTAGTCTTTTCATTGAATGTGCTAAACTAATTTTACACTAAAACTTCAAAATCTATCCTATATGTGCTACTCTTTTCATTGAAAGCGCTCAAATAGTCATCGAAAGCGCTAAATTTTTTCTAAATGTGCTAAAATGGAATTTTTAAACCTAAATACGTAGAAAAATAGTACAATTTGATATCAAATGGAAAAATATGAAAGCATACGAAGTTGGATTAACTTATTAGTGGTCCATACACAGCTGGCCTTTGGTATTGGTGGGATCTCTCGAATCTATCATGATGATATGGAATCTCCATGTTGCAAGGTCACAGTTAGAGCTACAGGATTCAAAAAGTCAAAAAGTGCAAATGACTTGTCTTTTTCTATCTTTTTACTTTTTAAAGGTCAATCAAAGATAATTTTTGTGACATTTTTACCTTTTATCCAAATTTGACTTTATTTTCACACTGGGGCATCTTTATACATCATTTTTCGCAAGCTAAATCATTGAATTCACATCAATGTCAAACTCTCCTCACCAAATAAAATAGTATCAACAACTCATATCATCATCAATGATTTACCTCCTGAGGGGGCATCATTAACACTAGCAACATCTTTTGATCAGAAACATATCAAAATTAGATTAGGGGCATAGTTTTTGCAAAAGAGGCATAGTCAAACACAACAAAGTTCGAAAGTAGGAATATTTTCTTTGAAGCAATGTGTTTCACATGTTATTGCAAAGAGGGGCAAAATGTAGATGCATAAAATTGGTCATATCTGATTAATCCTAGTATTTAATTAAATATTTATTATTTAATTAATCTCTCTTAAGTCCTACATATAATTAAATTTAATTATATTGTTCATTCAAATTATTCTTCTGTCATAATTAAATAAATCAACTTTTATTTAATTATTTCATATTCATATGTCCACTTGATTAATTAAATAAATACACTTTATTTATTTTAATTAATTATCACTTTTGAATTTAATCAAGTCTCTCTGATTTAATTACATTTTAAAATCTTTCTTCTAGTTAATTAAATATCTCATTTAATTAATTTCATTTACATACCATTTCTTAAAAAGTTTAATTAAATATCTTCCATATCTTTTCAAAATCATAATTAAATATTTTATTATGAAATCTTCCATTATTCTTCAAATCTAGGGTAAATATTCTATTTTAAGAAGAATCCTTGTGTCACCCATAAATAAATAATTGAATTTAATAATTCATTATTTATCTTCTTCAAGATCTTTCCATAATCTCACAAAAAGGATGATTTTTTACAATTCATTTTTATCATCTTATCTTCCTTCTTTTGCAAAAAAGTAAACAAATCTTGCTTTCTACTTTCTTCTACTTTTTTTCACTCTCATCCATCTTCAACCGTTCGATCTACCAAGAATTTTCACAATCGTTGATCATATCAACCAATCAAAATCTTTTGAAAACTCTATAAATAGCACTGTTGATCCAAGAAAGGGTTACAACAACAACAACACACATCAGAGTAATTAGATATTAATTGCATTCTAGCACTATAGCATCATAATTTCATTATTCATAGCATTATCAATAGTCTTTCATTTTCATCAATCATGTTTAGCATTAGAATAATCATGTCTTAGCCCTACAAATTACATGTATTTCATATTCAATCTCGTTCTCTAGGAAGACTGTTCGTTGAGCCTAGCATACAATCTGAGAGCCAGCTAGAATCAATGAAAATACTGGAGATAGAGGACGATAGGATGACATCGATAACAAGATACTAAGTTTGAAAATATTTATTGTTTTCATATTTTGTTCTTGATAATGTCTTATTGGTTTGATTGATTCAAATTGTTTTACATGTTTAACATTCACAAAAAATGACCACACAGAAGTTCTAATGGCTAATGGTCAATATACCAAGACTGATAGGTGGCTTAGGTTCTTCTCTATCATAGAGAAGTTGAATAGATTCCTCTTTAAGGGAAATTTTGGTGCCTTCTCATACACCATGGAAAGTAGGATTCTTCTTTGTTTGGGATCAGATCATTTTTTGGTTCTTCTCAAGTTTACTGGTAAGAAAATTCCAATCAAATGTGCCTAAAAATTTGAGTGGGTGTGGCTGAAGGATCCAAATTTCAAAGCCCTTTTTTTCCCAATGGTAGGTTGACGTGGGGGTGGATGTTTCAAAAATGTTCAAACTCGCCATAAAGTTGAAACAAATTAAGCACAAATTGAAGGAGTGGAATAGGGTGTTTTTCAAGAATATTTTTGAGGAAAATTTGAAGATCGAAGAAGAGTTGAGGTTGTTGAATGAAGAAGAGTTTGGGCTTGGTAAGGACAATGCCAGGTACTTATAGGAGAAGGAGTTGATGAAAAATATAGGTGAGATCTTGTCAAAGGAGGATATTTTCTAGCACCAAAAGTCTTGGGAGCTCTTGCTTTATGAGGGTGATAAAAATACAAAACAATTTCACAACTCTACTAAGGTTACGTGAGAAATCAATAGAATTTCTTGTATCAAATCTCTGAATGGAAGGACACTCAATAAATAAGAGGATATATTTGAGGTAGATGTTTTCCTTTTTCAAAATCTCTTGAATGAGTGGGAGGGCTCCAAGTTGGTTGATCAATAGAGAATTCTTTGGTGTGTCAAAAAAATTATCACAAATGAAAAAAAGTTTTTGTTTCACAA
Source organism: Sequoia sempervirens (assembly GCA_007258455.2). Classification (NCBI taxonomy): domain Eukaryota; kingdom Viridiplantae; phylum Streptophyta; class Pinopsida; order Cupressales; family Cupressaceae; genus Sequoia; species Sequoia sempervirens. The sequence goes on along the minus strand of VDFB02193867.1, from coordinate 522,436,947 downwards.
GTGATTCATAGAAGAAGAGATCAGGATTGTACTCTTTCAACTACATCCAAATAATTCTCTTGGTCCAAATGGGTTCCTGACCTCCTTTTTCTAGCAATTTTGGGACATTTTTGGCCCAGATCATCACAGTGTTAGAGGACTCAAGGGAATTGGGTAGGGTTCTAATGAAGTTCAATAATACTTTAATTGCCTTAATTCCAAAAAAGGAGAAGTTAGAGAAGCTAGAGAAATTTTACCCTATTTCTCTGCAATATAGTTTATCAAATCCTGGAAAAAGTGGTTGCTAACCAAATTAAGGTAATTCTCCCTAATTTAATATCTAAGGAACAAATGGGATTTATGCTAGGCAGGTCAATCTTTGATGAGGTGATTATAGCCCAAGAGGCCATTCATTCAATCACAACCATGAGAAGGTAGTCAATTCTTTTGAAACTTGATATTAAAAAGGAATATGATAAGGTAAATTGGTGGTTCCTAATCAAAGTCATGGATGTGTTCGATTTTCATTCTTATTGGCTCAATTGGATCCTCAATTGGATTACTTTTGCAAATTACTCTGTGTTGGTGAATGGTACTCTATAAGGCTTCTTTGGAGTGTCTAGAGGGCTAAGGTTGGGTGACCCTCTTTCCCCATTCTTATTTATCATTATGGAAGAAGTGTTATGAAAATAAATTACTAGGGAGGATGAGTTGAGAGTTCTCAAAGGTATTAAAATTACTATTGGGTTGCCTTTTGTTACTTATAAACAATTCACCAATTATACCATGGTCATGTGGGGTTGGTAGAGGCATCTTCAAAAGGATATTCTTAGATGGATTTTAGGCATGAGGTAAGTTTAGATAAATCTAAAGCATTTTTATTCTTTACTAATCCCACTTTGGAAAAAAAAATATTTCAAATTCTCAAGTTTAAGAAGGGTAAGTTACCATGTAAATACCTAGGTCTACCACTTATCTGAGGTTTTGTCTGATAAGCTTTGGGATCCATTGGTCATAAAGGTTGAAAAAAAACTATCCACATAGAAAGGTAGGTGGCTCTCATGGGTTGGGATGCTCAATTTAATTAAGTCAATCATGGTGGCCCTACCTATTTACATGCTCTCTTTCCTCCTCCTATTGGGGGGTGAATAACAAAATCAATCAGAAGATGAAGAATTTTTTTTATGAATAGATCCCTCCAAAAATCTTGGGGGTGTGGAACATTATATGCAGTTGCAGGGATTTGGTCTTGAACCACCCTTCTTGGGATATCAGGGATGGTAGCTTGACTCTCTTTTGGGAGGACTCCTAGGGCAATTTTAGCAAGTTGGTTGAGAAAGACACCTTGAGGAAAGTTAGGGAATTCACAAAACAAGTATGGGGTAGTCAAGTAAGGGATTATTTGGATATAAAAATGGTGGATGGTCACTTGGAATGGCAATGGATATATCCCAAGTAGTTGGGGCTTAGTAATATTGATATTTTGGCCTTTGAAGAAGCCCTCAAGGGACTCGCTCTTTGCATCAAGGATGGTCGTGATGTTCTAAGGTGGTGTGGCATGGCCTCAGGTGCTTACAAAACTCAAGAAGGTTATAAAATTTTGATAAAGTAGTAGGAGTTAGCTTCAATTCTTCCAAGCATGTTATGTTGGAACAACAACTACCTTCCCAAGGCTAGTATTTTTTCTTAGGCATCAATCCAAGGTAGAGTTTTGACTACTGATGGGTTTCAAAAACTTGGGTTCTTTGGCCCCTCTAGGTGTGTGCTTTGTAAATTTATAGAGGAAAATGGAGATCATCTTTTCATTAATTTCCCCTTTACTTCCAAATGCTAGAATTGGCTCTATGCAAAATTGAGCTTGAGTAAAACATTGCCAAACAATCTAGTGAGCTTGTTCAGAAGTTGGCCAATCTTGTATAGTAATTCAGTTCTTTCTGGCCTTTGGTGGTCATGTCCCTCACTCCTCCTATGGAAGGTGTGGAAAGAAAGAAATTGATGCATCTTTTAGAATGCAACAATTCCATTACCATCTTTTCTCAATAAGGTTGAAGCTTGTGTGATGGAGTTGGTAAACTCAAGAACTAATAGGGTGTACCAATCTAAAACTTTCTTTTCTAGTTGGGATGTGAAGATGCAATAGAATTGGAACAGCTTGAAGGTTCCCTCTTGTGTTGGCTCTGGTGGTCTCATGGCTCAAGAGGAATAGAAGAACATCAAATGGCAACCCCCTAATCATGGATAGTATAACTTAAATTTTGATGGGGCATATAGGGATAACCTTGATAGATCAGGGGCTAGTTGCATTGTAAGGAATTGGATGGGAATTATGGTTGGAAAGATTTCTCAACCTATTAACTTGGGAACTCATAATGAGGTAGAATTGTATGTGACACATCTCAAAATCAAGCTATGTGTAAGACTTAAAATGAGGAACATGGTAATCGACAGTGACTCAATGGTAATCATCAATGCCTTGTGCTCAGGGAAACTTCAAAATTGGAAATTAAGGGATTTTCTTGAAGTTACATTGGATTCACCTAGGGAATTTGAGAAGTATGTGACCAATCATATTCTTTATGAAGGGAACCAAGAATCAAATCTCCTTTCAAACCTTAGGGTAGACAAGACCTCTCTGAAAGATATTATCATTCTCGAGGGTGCTACTTGATGCAATCTTACATGGATGGATGGGTGGGCGCCACTCCAAAATGGAATGTGTGGAGTGGTTGTTGAGTTGGAAGGTGAGGTGCCTCTTGGATTTGTGGGGTGGTGATATTCTAGAATTTTCAATGTGGAAAGTAATCATGCCTTGATATTGTCTACAATAGCTAGGTCTTATCAAAAAATTGTGTATTATTCAGGACTTGTAGCAATCAGTTTTATTGGTACATTTTCTCAAGGAATGAATATAAGGTGGTGTGATGGTTCATTAAGGCAATCCCATGTTGGAAATCTAACAATATTTTGATCCTCTTTCCACCTTGCTAATAGTTTTATTTGGTATTTTTCTTGTTTTATTATGGAAAGGTTTATTTTGCAAGTCTTAGTAAAGGAATTGGACATAGGTAGAATGGACACCCCTATCTAGCTTCTTAGTTCTAAGCATCAAATTGCCTTTTTGGGTCTGGTGACATCACTTCAGTTGAGATGAATCATTCATTACTTGGATTATCTTGCATTTTCTATGATAAAATGCATTAAACAAGGAAGGGTTTCATGGTGGGTGTTGAATGTTACAGGATTGATTCTAATATTTTGTTGAGGATGTTGGTTGGGTTTTGGACATGAATTTTTCAAAGGCTAAGGCAAAGGTGATTATGCAACATTTTTTTAGGAAATATTTTCTCATGGGGCTTGAGGAGTCCTTAGTCATGACCTCCCTAGGCATTAGTATTTCTCACCCACGTGACTTAGAGCTCTTGGAGAACCTAGAAGTATTGGTGAAATTCTATCCTTTTCTCTTGGACAATAATGGTATGGAGCTAGTGGAGTATTGTCATTTGGCTTTAGCAGGGGTGGAGTTCTTGAAAAAGAAGTTTTGGTTGGTGGTGGTGTAGAATTCATCCTAGAAGTATGAGTTATGTGATTTTTCCTAGAATAATATCTGCTAATTGGGTTGGGTGTGCATCTCTTTGTTGTGTTGGGTGGTGGCTTGGGTTTCAATTTTTAGGGAGTATATATCTTGGTCTAGGCCAGTTGTTTATGCAGTTTTAGTAAAATGTAGTAGCAAAGTCTAGTATACATATAGCTAGTTCTATTGGATTCTAACCCTATGTGGTAATTTTGGTTCTTGTCTGGTCTAGTTTGGTTATCAATGGTAGTCTTTGTTGCCCCTTAGTCATGGGCTAATTTTGTATCAATTTTTTTTTATATTAATATAAAAGCTTATCTTTCCTATTAGAAAAAACATAGTCAAAATGTGAAAAAAATACATCATTGAATAGCCAAGAGAGAGCTTAACATTACCTAGGTTTTTTTTACTCAACCTTCAAACATGTGCAAACCTAATGGTTAGCACAAACAAGATAATGTGAAATTTTTGAAGAATATGCAAAAACATGTTTTTATATGTTGGAAAGGCACTCCAAGCATTTGGGTTGGAAATCCAAAGAAAATACAAGCCAAAGGCTTAGGGATTCCCAAAGCAAGGTAAAACATGAGTGTTTTATAATGCACTCACATTTTGTCATAGTTTTGACATAACACAAGTGCATTATAATGAAATCATGTCATGCCTTACTTTATTTTTTTCTGTGTGTTTTTATAAATTTACTTTTATTATATGCATCTTTGTATTTTGTAAAGCAATTTTTTCCTTTCAACATTTTTGGTTTCCAGCCCTTATTTCCTTTCCACTTCGGGATGGTTCTATGCTCGAAGGATGAAGACTGCCATAAAGGTGTGCAATGTGCCACATGGTAGCTATTCATCTTTATATATATATATATATATATATATATATATATATATATATATCATTTTCCTTTTGGGTATGAACCAAGACACATGTCAGCTTGATGGGGATTTTCTTCAAAACAACTCTCACAAATTCTAAAATCACCCTCTCACTTGACACATCATCTGTTTTTGTTAAGTAGTCTATAACTTCCATGAAAATATATTTTGGGGTAGAGTTCATTGGAAACACAACATATGTCTTACTTTTGGGGTGGAACGTTCAAGTCAACATCATCAATCTACATAGCTGATTGATCTGATTTTGTGAGGCTGTGTTAAAATCCGATTGTCTTCTGACAGTTTATCTTTGTTAAAACATCTAAAACCATTAATGAAGCAATCAAGAATTAATTAGTGAAGATTGTTGCGATCTAATCAAGATCTAAGATTTGATTGTGAGCTATCAAATTCAAGCATCTGGTAGTTTCTTCTTCTAGATTGTTTGTGGTGGTGTCCTCTTCTTTTGGCTATAAATAGGGGTAGCTAGTAGTGAGTAAAAATTTCTAAAGTTTTCTTCAAGAAACCTTTCAAAGAATATAGATAATGTTTTAGGGAGTTCTTTTTCTCAAAAGTAGAAGGATATTTACATAATAATGCTATTATCTTTGGCATGTTATATTTAACTTAGACTATCATCGGGTTGTCATCCAACCTCTATTTTCAATTTATATATCATAAAAATTTCATCTATTTGGGAGAAAAGAAATCTTTGAGATTGTGCATTCCATGGCCTTTGTCAAATTTCTTTTTCATATTTCATCCATATTGAAAACATTGTGTTGAAAGTTTTACTTTGATAGTTCAGATAACTAATTTACATGTTGTTAGCTTCTATGTTAAATGCTATCTGTTAGAAATTTGATTATGTCCATGATACTCTTTCATTTTTTGTAAAAGGTGTGTCATTTTCATATTATACTGCATAGGAGGAAGAATTATGTAAAAGTATGAGTATTCTTTTTAATCTTTAGGGTTTTTTCTTATTTTTGATTGAACCTTAATGGATGCTTCCCATAGGGAGATTTGAAAGACTATATTGTGCTTTAATTAGCCTCTTCTACTCATTCTCTTCCCAACAATGAAGGTTATGTGGCATTATGTGTATCATATTAGTTGTAAGAAAGAACTAAGGTTTGAAATGTTTTAAAATCTTGGTGCATCACCTTTCTTATGTTTTATTTTCATTTCTTTCTACCCCTTTTTCCCCCAAACACAAAGAAGAGTTAGCTTTCATTAAAATCCCAAAGGTCATTTAGTGAGGAAAAAATTGGTCCCCCACTCACTAAATTTCCCATAATTTTGTTTAGAGAGGCACAAGATTTGATGATCAACAATTCATTTTCTAGCACACCCAGTAGGACTAATTTTTTTTTCAAACATCTGATTAGAAGCCAAAAATATTTCTTAAATCAAACCAAGAAAAGAGGCTAGAAATTTCATTCCTAGAGTTCAAACAAGAGTATCTTTCGAAGGCCATTTCTAGTATTCTCAGTTACTTGCCTCAACACTTAGGACGAGAAGACTTACATGTTTCATATCACCTATAAGAAACAACTGGGTAAGGAGTGTTAGCCCACAATCTAGACCCTTATCTACTCCACTAGGAGGTCAAACCTTCCAAATCAAAATACTCATCTACCCTATCCATATAAATCTATTTACAATGGATCATATAAGTGCTCTTGCTCCTAGAAATTTTGTAACCTGGGATAGTGATAGCCTGGTACAACCATGTAGGCCCCTATATGTATGGCCTGCCATACCCACCAATGCTTTTAAGGCAATCCAAAAGCTTTCCAAGGAGGATTTTAAGACCCCTTCCAAAAATCTCCAAGATATAGCAAAGGTATGCAGAGTACATAACATTGTAGAGGAGAATGTTTCTCTCAAGTTACTAGCTATGTCTTTCAAATGAAAATCCTAGGATTGGGATAGGTCTTTAGCTTTTGGTTCTATCTGCTCTTTGGATCAACACGAAGATAAGTTGTTTAAGCACTTCTTGGAAAAGGGAGACTGCTCCTATTTATTGTAGCAATTTATCACCATCAGGAGGGCCCCACAAGAGGCCATGAGTGACTTTAACAATAGGTTTCAAAAAACATAGAAAAGGATTCATGTAATTGTCAAACCTCTAGAAGCTATGCCATTCATGTTTTATCTAAAGGCTTTCAATTCAGACATCACAGTCATGATACAATCTATGGGAGGCGATACCCTACCCGATGCATACAATTTGGCTATGTGTGTAGAAAATAGTCTGATTAACACTGGGAAGCTCTTGCCATCACCACTTATGCCCATGTTCATGGAAATGTCTAGTGGCCCCCAGGAAGAAGTAACTCCTAGTGCCTCCATTCCATAAATCAGCATGTCAGTTGTAACACCATCCATGTACGTATACCTAGAGGACAACCAAGCACATCAAGATCTTCATAATTAGAAGTAAACATCAAAATTATGAAGAACCTCATGCAATCATTTGCGAATGAGCTAGTCTTGATACAACAAAAGCAAGAAACAACTCTAAAGCCTCGATTGAAGATATATCAAGGAGGAATGCCATATTGTCAACAAAACACATATCAAGGAGTTCTAAAAGGAGGGAATCAACAACCAACACCTACAAGTTAGATAGTCCCAGTCACCATGCCACTTCAAACAATCAAGAACAATTCAAGTAAAGATTTGGTCTCAAGCCAAAATGATCTGGCAGAAGATGCTAATGTGTGGTTCTTCCCATGTAGTGATAACCATATTCCCTAGAATTTTCCAAGAGTAAATTTTCAAAAAAAGATAGCAGAGCAAAGAGGACAAGGCATGTTTTCAAATGCTGAAGAATATCAGTCTCTTGGAATGGAGAAAGACCACTTCAAATCACAAATGCAATGGATCTCCTTAAATAAAGAGTTGGATATCACACTAGAACAAGCACTTTTCTCTTGGATGGAAGAAGAAGATGCAGTATTTATGAATGATTCTCTGATGACTAGTGCCCCACAGGTGTATTCAAACTATAACAAAAGGTCCAAAAGAAGGCTCACTAGATAATATGTACAATGAGCCCTACAACAATCACAACCACAAGTAAAGAAACCCTCACAAATTTGACACACTCAATAGTCACAAGCCCCACCATTGCTAGAGAAAGAGGTAGAAAAAGCATTGGGCCCATCCACATTGGATTGGAATTTCCCGAAGATGAAATAGATACCATCGTTCAAAGCCAAGGTTTTGCCAATCAAAACATTCAATGTGGTCAAACAATTGAAGAAGGCACCTGGCAATATATATCTATGGGATGTTATAGAAATTTTAAAATTGAAGAAGAGGGAAAAATACTATGAACAAATGCATTCCCACTATGCAATCAAGATAGAGACAAGGAGCCCACATCGGACCCCCAACCTTTGGGATCCACAACATATGTAAATATCATGGAAAATGAAAATGAGAAAGAAAAAGGGATCATGCCTAAGAAACTGGTCAATGCCTTGAAACTTAAGTATGAACCTCTTGAAAAAGGGATCATGCAATTAGATAGGAAGAAGGTCTCGATCGTCAGCTGTATCAAGGATCTGTCTTTAGCCCTCTTCTCATATCTAATCCAAACCATTACACAAGAAGTGGTCATGATAGACATCCCCCTAGTGTTTGGGATGTGCCTTTTAAGGGACTTTATATCAAATCTTGGTGAATATCTAGCGCTCAAATGGTCCCATTTAATATTATGTAAAAATTATGGGGTAAAGATGAAGATCCTATCTAATTCCTTGCACCCTAAACATATAGTAGACAAGATAGTCTTATGTTCTGAAGCAGTGCATACCTCCTCAAAAATGGAGACGTATTGTGTACAAATGTTAGAAGACAAGGAGGACACAAGTGATAAGACCTCTCAAGAGGAGGCCCTCCTTAATTACTTTATTTACTCTTCCCCATTCCATAACTTACATGCTACTAGATTGGGTACCTATGTGATCTTGGACAATGACCAAGTCTTCTTGAAATTGGGAAAAGAGTAGGAAGAGTCTAGCAGACCTAGCAACAATAGTCTATAGACATTATATTTTGATGATACCAAATGTAAGATCAGTTCTGGAGCAGGCATTCGACCAATATACTAGACTAGATTAGAGACCGTCAAATATTTTTGCTTCCATTTTGCATGCTTGAATAATGATGTTGAGTATGAAGCTTTGGGCCATGGTTTTTTTCTTGTGGAATGGATGAGTGTGAAGAGAGTACAAGTGTTTAGAGACTCAAAGTTGATCGTAAGCCAAGTCTATGGACAACTAGCTAAAAAAATGTAAGAATGAGGTCTTACAAACATAGAATATGGGATTTGATTGAGATCTTTGAAGCTTTTAACATATAGGTCATCCCACGATCCCAGAATATCATCATTGATTGAATGGATTTGATTGGTTCAAATTTTGATCCAACTCCTAAATCAATAAGAAAATTGAATGCAGTGTAGACCATCATCTAACTATAAATTCTCGAAAATGAACAGAACTAGTAGGTATTTTAGGACAACATTCAAATTGTTACTTTTTTACAAAAGTCATAGAAAGCTTTTGATCATTCATGGTCTACGGATTGAAGAGCTACAAAAGAATAAGTGATCCAATTAAAGGGCAATAAGCTCCCTCAAGGTTTGATTTCTCTTGAAAATATTTTTGATTGCAAAGATCCAAGGAATAGCAAACAAAGATTCACTCCTGATGCAAAAGACTATGAAGATCTCAATGTTGGGAATGGCAGAAAGCTAAAAGTTAGAAGAGACATCCTGTAGAAGGATAAAGAGACATTGAAAGGACTATGTTCTAGATACAACGGGGTCATAGCTTGGACCTATGATGATCTAGAAGATATGATTCATGCATAATCCAACACACTATTCACTTGGATGAAGGATCAAAGCTCATCTAACAGAAACAAAGTCTAGTCAATCCAAAGGTTGAAGCACTAATGGCATAAGAGCTTACCAAATTAATCAAATAAGAATCATATATCTGATCAAACATTCCACCTAGGTATCCAATCTTGTACTAGTGCAGAAAAAGAATGGCGATATTTGACTCTATGTGGATTTTAGGGACTTGAATAAGGCACTGTTAAAAGATGACTACCCTTTTCCCTTAGTGGAGTAGATTCTTTAGACCATGGCTAGATGCTTTTTTGGGTTATAACCAGGTATAAAACAAAGAGGAGGACTAGCACAAAATAACATTCACCAATAAGTGGGGAATGTTTGCATATGTAAAAATTCTCTTTGGACTCTCTAATGTTGGTGCAAATTTTCAGTGAGCAATGGATATCACCTTCAAGTGGCTGGTTAATCAAATCATCTTAATATATCCAAATGACCTAACTATTTTCTAAAAATCTAACAATGATCATTTTGATCATCTGGAAAAGGTCTTCTATAAATGCCAATAGTTTAGGATTTCCCTAAATCCCAAGAAATGTGTCTTTTGGGTATTGCAAGGCAAGTTGATAGGTTTTTTGGTATCAAAAGAAGGAATAGCCATAGACTCCAAAAGGGTGAAGTCTATAATAGAGCTACCACTATCAGTCAACCAGAAGGGGCTATAGTCCTTTCTAGGAAAGATCAATTTCATCAGTTGATTCATTTAAGAATTTGCGGGCATCACAAGACCTATCATGCTAATGTTGAGGAAGAATTTAGTGTTTAAATGAACTACTAAAGGAAATCTTTCTTTCGAGAAAATAAAGGAAACCATTTTTGCAGCCCTAGTATTAGCTAGCACAAACTTCTCCAAGTATTTCTTGCTCTATGTCTATAGTGGCCAGCATAACATAGCTTTGGTACTCACTCAGAAGAATAAAGATGGAATCAAAGAACATCACATCACATTCCATTCTAGAACTCTCAAAGGATATGAAACTAGGTACAATATTGTTGAGAAATAAGCCTTTAACATTATCAAAATCCTTATGAAATTTTGACACCTAGTATCAGCCAACAAAATTACCATCTTTGTTGCCCATCCTAGTGTTTGGGAAAATATCACTGAAGGAAAGATAACCAAAAAGAGGGCCAACTAGATCACTAGGATCTTGGAATATGACGTAGACATCTGACCAACCTGTAGTGTAGAAAAATGGATCTTTGGACATTTCACACTCATTTGGGTCCTTCTTGTGGATTTTGGCTTAGTTTTTCCTTGATTTAGTGTTGTAATGTGGTTAACACATTCACATTAGGTCTTGTTCCCTTGTAAACTAAAATGATTTTAATGGTATCTTACCTAGGTGTTGTAAAGTGTTGTAACACACTTTCACACTTTTCTAAGGTCTTGTTAATATATTTCACCTAAATAACCTCTTTTTTTCATTTACCAAGCCTTACTGCTAAGTGTTGTAACACACTTTCACATTTCTCTAGGCTTCTCATTAATAATTGGGATTTCTTAAGCTTTAATTGGCACCATTTTACATCCACATCCCTTATTTAAGTGTATTTTTGAGAATAATCTCGAAAAACGTCATTTAAAACTTAAAAATCTCAAAACCCACTTTAAATTCCTAAGGTGGGACTCATTCACCATTCTGGGCGAATGAGTCCCCTTAGGTGAGATCCATTTTCCTAAGATGGAAAATGAGTCCCCTTTAACTCAAAATTATAGTGGGTTTTTATTCTCCAAAATCTAAGGTCAGCTTATGATGTATTTTCGGAAATTATTACATAATTGAGTATAAATACAAATTTATTTCTCTCATTTTCATACCTAGTAATCTTAAGCATTCAAGTGAGTTCACAAGATATCATTGATAATTTACAAGAGCATTCAAGTGAGTTCACAATATATCATTGATAATTTACAAGAGCATTCAAGGTATTTCAAGGGAATATTATCAAGCTTGCAAGAGCAATTTCAATCATCAATCGTCATGTAAAAGACTAGTTTCATCATGTTGTTTTAGAGATAGTAATTGTGGTGTAGTATTTATGAGCATTACATTCAAGATCCATCAACATCAAGCTATAGTTCAAGTCTACATCCATTGGAGCCATTACTTACATGGTTGTAACATCTTATTTCAAGGGTTTGGTGATTTTTAAGATTTTCCTTTGTTCATTCATCATTTTACTTTCATATTTTATTTCATTTCAAGGGTTTAATTACCAACACAGGGTTTGACCATGGTAAACCCCTATTCTCTAACCCCACAACCATTTTTCCCTCTCTTCATATGCGATTTGTAGGGTAGGTTGCAGATTTATCATGGAGCAAGATTGAAAAAGTATTCATCAAGTTGTCAAAGCTATTTAAAGTCGTTAAAGTTGCAAACAAGACTTGGAGAATATTTACAGGTTGAATTTGGCAGTTTCAAACCTGGATCTAAACGAAGAGTAGAAGAATGGACTAAGGGCTACATATTCCAATTTTAAATCTCCATAAATCAAGAAGATTTATTTTCCATTAGTGGCAAATGAGCCCCATTATATGAGTCTTACAGAGATTTTTGCAGATCTGAGTACCCATTTGTCTAAAACCTATTTCAACACTATTCACCCAAAGCAAGACTAAGCCACCCAACTTGGTGTATGAGTCCCATTTGGCCTAAAAAGTAATAAATTTATGATTCTAGAGCTTCATTCCATCTCCCTCCAATTTATAGGTGCACACTTTCAATCTCATAGTTTTTGGTTACATTCTATTTGCATTCTTAAGTCTTTTTGAATATCACACTATGTTTTCAAACATCTTGCATTTTCTAAGTTTATATTTGGTGGTGAACCCCTCTTATCTATTTTTTAGCCTCTAGGAAAATCCCCTTTGATAGATTTCAATCTCATTTGTATTAGAATCTCAAGGGTTTTTTCTTGAGTGAAACACTAAGATTTTTTTATTTCTCTATTTTTAGATCCAAAACTCTAGAAGTGCAAGAGATTCCCACTACACAAAAAAATTCATTTCATTTTGGTAAATTTTCATTTAGAACATCATATTTTTTATTTGGAGTGCATTTGAGTTCTATATCTAGCTTGCATTAACATTACATTTCATTTTTCATTACTTAATTTGCATTCTAGGGTTTCAAAATTTGCATTAGTGAAAATTTCATTTAGCTTGCATTAATACACTTATTTTCATTGAAAAAAATAAAAAATTGCATTTGCATCACATATTTGCATCAAAAAACATAAAAATAATAAAAACCAATTCTAAAATTCTAAAAAATTTCAAAAACATCACTACCTGGACTCATTCACCACCCTTGGCGAATTAGTCTAGTTGCATATTTTCCACTACATTTTTTGGCATTAGTCTTCATTTTTTGTGTTTCTATTTTCTATGGTTGCATTTCTTTTTCTCTTTGTAGAATTTTTGTTTCACCTAATTCACTACATTTAGCTTAAGTCCAATCATCTTGTGCATTGCTAAAAATCAAAATTACATTATTGCATAGCTTAGAATCTAAATTTTGTATCATAGATATGTTATTTGCTTTGGTCAACTTTGAATGTCATTAAAATCCTTAGTGGATGTGTCTAGTTGTACTTTTAGAAATGATCCTAATGAAGTTGAACTCACTCATGCTCACTCAACTTCTAATGCATGTCCTCCTCAAGATGTTGACATCATTGGAGAAGATGATGATAACATGAATACATTCTTAAGTGATTGTCTTAACAACCTTGAAGAAAACACATCATTTCACCCATCAATGAGACAACCAACTCCCCATATGATACCACCACTTGAGATGTTTGGTTACTTGCATCCTAAAACTAATGCTTGACCTAAACAAGGATGTGACACAACAAGTGAACATAGAATTCATCAAATTCTAGAACAAATCCCAACTGATGAACACACAAAGTGGATAGGTTATCAAGATCCACCCCATAATAGCAAGGCTCCTAGAGAATATCTAAGGCTTTGTAATGATGGAATGGTTATCTTTGATTCTCCCCCAATCTGAAAACCCTTCTTCCTAGGGAGAAACCCTTGAATGATAACAATGACAAGGATGAGAGGATCCCCTTGAGTCCTCCTCCAACTAAAGAAAAGGGTGAATCTAGCAAATGCTAGAGGCCTTAAAAATTAGAAAAACTAAAGTTTCCTCTTTGTCCACCACTTGAAAGTGAACAAAAAAATAAAAATTATTCTCAACCAAGGATTAATACTATTACCACCTATGAATAGGCTGGTGCTATATCCTAAAGATGAAAAATTTCCAAATTATGCATATCATCGAGTTCTTGGACATAATAGTGATGAATTTCATGCATTGAAAGAAATATTAAACAGTATCATTTTGATGGTAATAATTGCTATCCAATGATCACATAACATACTCTCCTACTCTTTTTCATGTAATAGTTGTAGAACATTCTCTTCTCACTATTACATGACCTTTTCCCATAACCTAACTCGGCTCATTCTTTTCTCACACTTAGTGGGGAAATAAGTTGTTAGCCTTGTCCTAGTAATGGATATGTCATTGTCCCTTGAATTCTTCATCTACCATCCACTTATCCATACTATCATTGGGAGGTGGATTATTTTCTCATTGGTTGAATCACATTTTCCTTACTAGATTTTTGATTTATTTATTTTTCATTTTATTTTTTTGTGATTGCATGTGCGTAATGTGATGCCTCGTACTATTCTATTTGATGTTCTCTCTCTTTGTGGCATTCCTCTATTTGTACCTTCATTCTTCTATATGTTGTGCATCTCTTTTTCTTTTTTAATTTTTTTTTGTCTTATGTCTTCCTTTTGGGGATGATGCAAGGAATTAAGACACCTTATGTCTCTTCGATGTTGACTCAAAAGGATTTCTTTTTCATTTTTCCTTTTCATTTTCTTTTTTCACTTTTGTCTTATGTCCTCCTTTTGGGGATGATGCAAGGCATCTAGACACCCTATATCTCTTCCATGTTGACCCAAAAGGCTTTCTTTTTCATTTTTCCTTTTCACTTTGTCTTTTCTTTTTTTTTCTTATGTCTTCCTTTTGGGGATGACGCAAGGCGTCAAGGAACCCTATGTCTCTTCCATGTTGACCCAAAAAGATTTCTTTTTAATTTTCCTTTTCATTTTCTCTTTTCACTTTTTTCTTGTGTTTTCCTTTTGGGGATGACAAAAGGTGTCGAAAGATTCATATTTCTTCCATGTTGACCCAAAAGGTTATTTTCCTTTGTCTTCACTCTCTTTGTGTCATTATTCTAGTTCTATGTGTATTTGGGGGATGATGACAATTCTGAGCTCTTCTACAAACATTGCAACAACAAACATACTAATCCCAAATCCATAGATCCCTTATGTGTTTGGGGTTTCCATTTTGGCAGAAACCCTTTTTTTTCTTTCTTTTCCTTTCTTTTACATAAAAAAGCTTTACTCTAAAACATATGACTTTGCATAGGGTTTTCCAAGTTGGATCTCATGTCTTATTTCTTGTTTTCATTTTTTATTTTCTACTTTAAAGTAATTGCTCACAATATGTTGTTAGCAATTCCTTTAAAGTGGGGGCATACCTTGGAATTATCCTTTTGGATTTTCCTTGTCATGGTTCTTAATGCAACCTTCTTATTTCATATGATGTATTTTTCACTTTTTAGACAACATTGGGTGTGATGTCCCTCATGAGCATGATCTATCTTAGCATATTACATTCCTCTTGGCGGCTTGAAGTTGCACACTACATCCCTTAAGATGTGAATCTCATATTCTTTGATTGGTCCTCTCTTGGAGACATTACGCACAATGTTCCCTAAGCTAAGACCTTGCATGAACTAAGAAAGACCCCTTTGAACATTATTTAAATATTGCATTTTGCATTTGTTATTATATGGTCACCTTGGACAACACAACTTTCATTCCTGTGGACCAATTTTTTTTGTTCATGAGCTCCAAGCATATGAATTTTTTCTTGTCTCATGAAGGTTAAATAATTTTCTTGTGCGATGCCTTATTAAAGTTATCAGGAGGTATAACTTTGGTATGGTTGACCAAGAAGCCCAATCTGAGACATGACTTTCCCCATAGCCACTTGCATGTGTGTGTGAGTGTATACCAACCATGAGTGTATGTTTCTCACCCTTTTAGGTCTTCTCCCCGAGTGGACAACCATGAGCTCCATCGCTTCAGAGTGAGTATGAATTTATGTTGCCTAGATCTAATCCACATCATGTTGGACAAATGATCGAATTTTGATTTGATTACATTGTTTCACTCTCTCTTTTTTTCTCTCTTCCTTTTCTTTTGCATTGTATGATTGGCTTTTTCACTATTCTTGATATCATTTTCATGTGTGTTCATTTTTCCTTATGTTGGTTTGTCATGGGGTCTTGATCTTGGGGGCTTGATCACCCCTCTTGATTGTTTTTGTCTCATCTTTCCAACATGGGTGCATTTGGACCCCTCTTGATGTGTGTTTTTGTCTACTTTAGTGTGAGTTTGAAGAAAGTTCATCCTTTCACTAAAGTGGAGGCTTAATGTAGTGTTAAAAAAGGACTTTTGGACATTTTCATGCTCATCTAGGTCCCTCTTGTGTATTTTGACTTATTTTTTCCTTTATTTAGTTTTTTAATGTGGTTAACACATCCACATTAGGTCTTGGGCCCTTGTGAACTTACAGGATTTTAATAGTACCTTACCTAGTGGTGTAGGACACCATAGGCCTTAATGTGGAAAAATTGTGAAGTTTTATGTATTTTGGTTTTTTTGTGTGTAATTTAAGACCATTTGTGATGTTTCTGGCTCAGTTGGATTCAATTATGTGAAAGTTGCCCATTTTTACAAAAAGTTGCATAAGCAACTTTTAAATTTTTGGTTTTTTAGGGAAGTTGAATGGTTATATTTTCAAAAGATGTTTGTAAATGATTATTTTTTATTTTTAATGATTAGATAAGAATTTTTTAGGTGAAGAAAAGGTTCTAGTGTACATTTGGAAGATTGAACATCAATAAAAAAAAAAAAATTCCTGTGTTTTTCCATTGAATTTTTTGCTATATTGAGTGGTATGACCCTTTACAACATGGAAGTGTTCAAATTTTGATTTTAATTCATGGAGTATTGAATCCTTTTTCTTCTGCATTTTATTTCACTTGATTTCATCAGGCTTTGAAGAAGTTAGAGTAGATTTACTAAAAGTGGCTTAAAACCCTCACTAGGTGTGCATTGATTGAAAAAGAATAAATTTCTCTCCATTCCACTGATGGATTGGCCTCCAACTTGGTGGAATGTATGTAGTTAGGGTATATTTAGTTTTAATAATGCTGCAAGATTATGGGAAGGTGTTGTGAGCAATTTTAGGTGATGCCCTAGTTAATTAACCTCATGTTTTAGGAAAATAAGTTGCATACGAGTTAGGGATTGTAGAAAAGATCTTGTGAAATGGTTTGTAATGGTTGAAAATTTGTGGTAAGACCATTTATGACATGTATAAGCCATTTTTATGAAGTTTTGAGGTTTGGGTTTTAAAAATCTTGTTTTGACCATTCTAAACAAGCCTAATTAGGCCTATTTCAAGGTGTTGCAGTAGAAAATTGAGGGTTTTGTTTCAAAGTAACCCTATTTGTAAATTTGATATGTTCTCAAATGGAAAAAAGGGTATCTTAAATGTTGATCAGATTATGGGTTTGTGGCCTGGTTTGGAAATCAGGCTAGAAAACCCAGTTTTGAAGTACTACTAGAGGATTGAGGGTTAGTAAGCAAAAAACCATCATTTGATGATTTGAATCTTGAAAGTTTGCTTCATTGAAATATTTGAAAGATTACCTACCCCACTCTATATCAAATTGGTATTAGAGCATAGGTAGGTCTTTAAAAAGGGAAAGTGTGAAATAAGAGAGAAAGGTTAAGGTGAAAAAGTGAACAAGATGCCTCCAGAGAGTAAACATATGCCTAGGGAAATGAATGAGATGAAAGAGAAGACACCAAGGGAGATTATAAGGTTGAAGGAGCTGAAATATATGGTGGTAGAAAGGATTGAGGTTATGGAAACCAGACAAAGGAGAGGTATGGTCATGGGTGATGTCAGTGACCATGAAGAAGGGGAGGAGGAGAATTCCCCATAAAATTAAGAAGATGAATTGGATCCTAAAGAGAAGAATTTTTCCAAGCTACTAAGAGTAGTCAAGGAAGATAAACACAAGTTGAAGATTGATCTACCAATATATGGAGGTAATTTGAATGATGAAGAGCTTTTGGATTGGACTGCAACACTTGATAATTACTTTGAATGTGAAGATGTACTTGAGGAACAAAGGGTCAAGATAGAAAAAACAAAATTGAAGGGACATGCCTTGCTATGGTGGGATTATGAGTAAACTGAAAGGAGGAAGAAAGGAAAATCAAAAATTCCCTCTTGGGATAGAATGGTGGCCAAGCTTAAGGGTAAGTTCTTACTGATTGATTATTCAATTCAAATGTACAAGAAACTTCAAGGTCTAAAACAAATAGAAATGGATGTGAAAGCTTATACTACAGAGTTTTATAAACTAAGTATAAGGGTAGGTCACATGGAGGATGATGCGAAGAACGCGGCTAGATATATTAGTGGATTAAGATTTAACATTCAAGATGAGTTAACTTTGGAAAATATAAGGACGGTAGAAGAATCTTTCCAATTGGAAATTAGGGCTGAAGAAAAGCTAAAGAGAAGGAAAGACAAAAAAAACTAGGGGCATTGGCAACAACTCCAGAGGAAGAGGTTCATTTTCTACTCTAAGACAATCATATGAGAACCAAGAAGATGCAAGAAAAGTTCAAGAGAAAGTTGTTGATAAGAGAGGTGGATTTAGAGGTAGATTTAGAGGTCAAGGAAGAGGATCTAGTGGATTCACATGAAGGTGTTATTAATGCAACAAGTTTGGGAATCAAGCATGGAAATGTAATGAAATTCAAACCTCTACTTGACATGGAGGAGAAATAAGAGCTCAATTGGTGCAAGAAGATGAGAATGAGAGTGTAAACTCTCCATCATAGCATGTTGGTCTAGTAGTTGGTGAATCACTTATGGTAAGAAGAACTCTCATCAAGCCATTAGTAGAAAAAGGAGCCACAACAAAGGAAAAATCTCTTAAAACCAACTTCTAAGTGCTTAGGTAAGGTTTGTAAAGTTTTAATTGATTCAAGAAGTATAGATAATATGGTTTCAGTTGAGATGGTTGAAAAACTTATCTTGCCTAGAATACTACATGATACCCCTTATAAAGTCTCTTGGCTAAATGAGGGTCAATATGTTTTGGTAAATGATAAAATTTGGGTGGAGTTCAATATAGGAGGGTATCAAGAAATGATTTTATGTGACATATTACCTATGGATGTGTGTCATTTGCTGCTAGGGAGGCCTTTTATAGGCATGCTATGTACAATGGAAGGAGGAATACTTATGAGATAGAAAAGGATGGGGTCTCCTATACCTTGACAACATTGAAGGAGGAGGATAAAGGTAAAACTAAGGGAGCTAATGTGATGATGGTAGGTAGGAAATATTTTATAAAGGTAGAAGAAAAACACATTGTACCATAGAAAAAAGACAACTTGCTTGATTTGGGAATAATTGATGATAAATTGGACTTAAAAGGGTCTCGATTTAATGTTGTGGGTATGTGCAAGATCATGATGGGCCAAAAAGTGGCAAAATGATGGGTATGTGGCTGACGACTATTTTTTTACCCAAAATTAATGAAACAAAAAGGGTTTTTAAAGGAGATTCTCAATTTTTCACTGATATAAATTATGTTTTACTTTGAATTTAATAAGTAATAATTATTTATTTTCTATTCAAATTATGACTAAAGTCTTTATTGATAAGCTGATTGAAAAACATCCATAGCTTTCAAATGGTATCACATTTTTTGAATCCAAAACATGTGTCACATTCTATGCTTCGTATACAATAGGATTAAAAAAAAAATGAATTTCATGAAGTTTTTACCAAGTTAAGGTGGTCAGACATACGAGTTTTTTATATTTTTTAAAATGTTGTAATAAAAAAGTCACAATTAATTATTTACTTGGAATAAAATTACCAAAAAATATGGATCACATCGGGGCATGAGTGCTCTACTTATATCTAAATTATTATTAAAAAATATTATCATTTTATTGTGTTTAGGGTGGTCAAACAAACACCTACTTATTTTTTTCCTGAAATTTAAGTACCACTGCATTGAAATTTCAAATTTTCACCAAATAGATTTTTTTTTTAATTTTTAAAGAAACCTAGTAGTTTAGAAACTAAATTCAATTTTCTATAGATTCTATTCTTACATATTTTTGAAATAATATAGATAACTTAAATTCAAATTTTTATGGGAAGTTGCCTAACTCTGAATTTTCTAAATTTTTTGCCACTTAAGGGCCTATTTTTTCCATGATGATCCTGCACATACCCTGGTGATGTGTTTTACACATCCACATTAGGTCTTAGACCCTTGCAAATGCATTTATTGATGTTTGTAGAGGTGTTGTAAAGTGTTGTAAAATAATTTCACACCTCTGGACTTAATGAACCCATTTTCCCTTAATTCAACAATGTACAATATATTTAATTGCATTTTCACATAAATCTATAAGGCTTGTAAAATAAACTTAATGTTAATCTAGTGTTGTAATGTGTCTTACACATTCACATTGGTTGTGCCTTCCTCGGTTATGTGGACCTTATTTTAATGTTGTAAAGTGTATTTAATCAGACTTTCACATTTAATTTTGTGTCTCAAGCCCTAATTGACATTTACATCATCATTAATAGGCCCCTATTACCCCATATTGTGCATCCTAAGGCATAATTTGATGAAATAACTGACAAAGTCACTATGTAAACCTAATTTTCTTATCTCCTGACATTCTAGCTAGAAGAATGGCCCTTGTGGGACCCATTCACCATTAGGGGAAAATTAGTCCCATCCAAGTGAGACCCATTCGCTCTTGATGGTGAATGAGTCCCATTTGAGCCATTTTTGGGGTTTAAATAGGAAAAATTAGGGTTTAAATTTAATTTTTCTCCATGTTGTCCTTGGGGATCCAATTAATGGGAAAAAAGGTGAATTGCCTATAAATATAAGCCTTTTAACCCTAATTCATTATTCATTCACACATCTAATCATTCATTCATCATTTATCTTCCACATCAAGTCAAGCAAGCTAGGGTTTTAGCTTTTTTCATACATTTAAGGTTAAAATTTTCATCTCTTGCTACAAAAATTCAAGATCAATCATCATGGAAAGGTATTAATTCCACTGTTGCATGTTTCATTACTTTATTTCATCATTTTGGTTTAATTATCTAAAAGGGGTTTGACCAAGGCAAACCCCCATTCCCTAACATCCAACATTTCTCCTTCTCTTCTTGTGTGTTTACAGATTTAGGCATATTTAATGCTTGGAAATCATTACGAATCAAATTGCAATTTTTTTCAAGTCATCTCTTCATTGGCTAGGTTAAAATATCAACAAAAAATCACTTCAGGCCCGAAAATCAGAGTTTCAAAAGCAGACACCTGTCAAGAACCGAAATGCAAACCAAGGGCTCCTATTTTCTCTTTTATATTTTTAGAAATTAAAAACTTGACTCATTCACCATTAGTGGAGAATGCGACCCATTTCCTAGCCTAAAAAGTGTTATTTGTAGTTTTGGATACCCATTTGTTCGAAATGGGTTCGGGGACAATTTCTCATATCTAGGACTAATTTGCCCAAAATGGAAAATGAGTCCTTGTAGTAAAATTTTCTAGCATTAGCAGCATTTTAGAATTAATTTCCAATCTCCAACAAGTTCTCAGGTGCACACATTCAATTTATTTCATTTTTGTTACAATTTGCTTTCATTTCTAGTCCATTTAGTACATGTTTGTATATCACAATGTGTTTTCCAAAAAAAATGCATTTCTTCAGTTTTTCATTTACAATCAATATTAGTTATTAGTTATTTGCATTTATATCATCTCATCTAGGCACATTTCATTCATAGTTTCATTGTACTTGCATTAGTTTGAGTGAACCGACCAAGATTTTTGTGTCTATCTCTCTCCTTTAGGTGAAAAACCCTAATAGAGTAAGAGTCATAGCACCCACAAAAATCAATGGCTCACACATGAAAATTGCAACCACTCCTAAATCTAAGGACATCATGATAGTAGACATGAAGAATGATTTGATTTTTGGGATTCAAGATTGGTTTAAGGAGTATGTTGCCGGTAGGAGAGGTGTTCCATTCATTGCTTTCAAAAGGGGATGTTGGTCATCCTATTTCTATCATACTAGAGGTTAATATATCTGATCAAGAAACAATTATAGAGGCACCACAATAGATGGAAGAGTGTAAAGAGGTTAAGGAAAAAGTGCAAAGGAATATGGACAAGTTCAAGCATACACCTACAGTGAAGAAGAAGGAGGTTCATTTAAAAAATGGAGGAGATATGGAAGCACGTGATGATGCAGATTCTACAACATTATTAGGTGAATAACAAGTCCAAGATAATCTATCAAGTAAGCCTCTAAAGTTGGAGTCTAACCTAGGTGCTAAACAATTCACAAAGGAAAGGGATAGTGCCTATTTCCAGTATCTAGTCAATTCAAAGGGGTTTCCAAATGAGGATGGCACTTGGATGTTAGATAATAGCATGATCAAATAGGAATCTACTAATGTAGCAATTTCCTCAAGGGGACTTGAGTCTATTTTGCCTAGGGAGTATGGTGCAGGGCACCATAGGCCTTAATGTGCAAAAATTGCAAAGTGTTAAGTATTTTGGTGTTTTTGTGTTTAAGTCATTTTTTTTGTGCATAAGGTCTTTTAAGACCATTTGTGATGTTTTTGGGTTAGTTGGAGTCAATTGTGTGAAAGTTGTCCATTTTTGCAAAAAATTGCAAAAATTTACATAAACAAATTTTGCATTTTTGGCTTTTTAGGGAAGTTGAACAGTTAGATTTTCAAAAGAAAGTTGTAAATTATTATTTTTTATTTTTAATAGCTTAAATAAGCATTTTGGAGGTGAAAACAAGGTTCTAGTGTACATTTGGAAAATTGAACATCAATGACAATTTAGTTTTCCTATGTTTTTCCATTGAATTTGCTGCTATACTGAGTGGTACGACCCTATATAACCTAGAAGTGTTCAAATTTTTATTGGAATTTATGGAGTATTAAATCCTTGTCCTCCTACATTTTATTTCACTTGATTTCATTACGTTTTGAAGAAGTTAGAGTAGATTTACTAAAAGTGGCTTAAAACCCTGACTAGGTGTGCATTGATTGAAAACAAATGAATTCCTCTCCATTCCACTTATGAATTGGCATAAAAATTGGTAGAATGGATTTAGTTAGGGTATATTTAGTTTTCATAATGTTTTATGAGTATGGGAAGGCATTATGAGCAAGTTTGGGTGATTCCCTAATTGATTAACCTCATGTTTTAGGCAAATAAGTAGCATAAGAGTTAGGGCTTGTAGAAAAGATACTGGAAAATAGTTTGTAATGGTTGTAAATGTGTGGGAAGACCATTTATGACATTTCTAAGCCATTTTTATGAAGTTTTAAGGTCTATGTTTTAAAAATAATGTTTTGACCATTCAAAACAAGCTTAATTATGCCTATTTCAAGGCGTAGTAGTAGAAAATTGAGGGTTTTGTTTGAAAGTAACCCTACCTGCAAAGTTAATATGTTTTCAAATGGAAAAAAGGGTATCTTAAATGGTGATCATGTTCTTGGTTTGAGGCTTGGTTTGGAAATTAGGTTGGAAAAACCACTTTTGAAGTACTACTAAAGGATTGACGGTTAGTAAGCAAAAACCCATCATTTGATGATTTGAATCTTGAAAGTTTTCTTCATTGGAACATTTTCAAGATCATCCACCCTACTTTACATCACCTAGGTTTCGTAAATATTTTTAACACACTTTCACATTTTTCTAAGGTTTTGTTAATATATTTCACCAAAATAACCTCTTTTTGTCATTTACCAAGCCTTATTGCTAAGTGTTGTAAAGTGTTGTAGCACACTTTCACATTTCTCTAGGTTTGTTATTAATAATTGGGATTTTTTATGCTTTAATTGGCCTCATTTTACATCCACAGTCCTTATTTAAGTGTATTTTTTACAATAATCTCGACAAACATCATTTAAAACTTAAAAATTTTGAAACCCACTTTAAATGCCTAAGGTGGAACTCATTTACCAAGAATGGTGAATGAGTTCCCTTAGGTGGGACCCATTTACCCAAGATGGCGAATGAGACCCCTTTAACTCAAAATTCAAATTTAATTCAAAATTATGGTAGGTTTTTATTCTTCAAGATCTAAGGTCGGCCTATGATGTATTTTTGGGAATTATTGCATAATTAAGTATAAATACAAGTTTATTTCTCTCATTTTCATACCTAGCAATATTAAGCATTCAAGTGAGTTCACAAGAGATCATTGAGCATTCACTAGATCATTTAAGGCATTTCAAGGGTAGATTATCAAGCTTGCAAGAGCAATTTCAAGCATCAATAATCATGTCAAAGACTAGGGGTGAAGCCACAATAGTGGTTTACAATTTGATGGAGGAAGGAAAACTGAGAAAAAAATGACCCCATGGCAAAAAAATGGTTTTAGGGGTTTGAATGAACCTACAAGTTCGACCGAACCCAAAATGGGTTCGATCAAACTAGGGTTCGAGTGAACCCACTAATTATTGGGCCCACATTTCCCACCCAAAATAACAAAAGGAAATGCATATTGAGGTTGGTTCACTTGAACCCCTAGGAGTTCGTACGAACCCACCTTATTCCTCATTCTCCCCTTGAAACACAAAAAAAACCCTAAGTTTTTATGCTTCAAAGCTTGGGTTGAGGATGAAAATGGAGGAGTCTTCACAAACCCAAATAGAATCAAGTAGTCCTTGAAATGAGCTATCCAATGAAAATGAAGGCCTTTGTTCTGCACATGTGGGAAAATAGTAGATTATAAAAAAAAAATTAAAAATGTGAGTGCACCAGATATTGAAGTCCTTGATCCAACAAAATAAAAAAATTCAATTTTGATATATACAAAAAAAGTTACATGTTATACGATTAGACTATGTCTAAATTGTAATTGGTTTTACTTTGAAACTTGATTAAAGAAAAAATATTCAATAAAAAAATATATAACCAAGTGGAAGCACTAGATACTAGAGTTAAAAATCTAAATTCGAAAGAATTATAATTTTATCCTTCATGGAAACAAAGTTATGCATTATACGGTGTGTGTCACTTTTTTAAAATGTTGTTTTCTAAAAAAAACCAATTTTCATAGGAGATGGAAAAACAAGTGCAATATGATTCCAAAAATTTTGAATTTTTTTTTAGAATCTATAGACAAAATGTGACGAAACTCTAGTTTGCATCATCTTCAAATTCCTCACGGTTTAGCTGCTATAGGTGCCTAAATGTGAAGATTTAGTTAAAAATAATAATTTTAGTGTCCAATATGGCAAAAAATTATAAACCACTATTGTGGGATCACCCCTAGTTGTGCATCATGTTGTTTTAGAGCTAGCAATTGTGGTGTAGTATTTGTGAGCATTGCATTCAAGATCCATGAACATCAAGCTATTGTTCAAGTCTACATCCATTGGAGCCATTACTTACATGGTTGCAACATGTTATTTCAATAGTTTGGTAAGTTTTAGCATTGTCCTCTATTCATTCATCATTCTCTTTTCATATTTCATTTCATTTCAAGGGTTTAATTACCAACACGGGGTTTGACCAAGGAAAACCCCTATTCTCTAACCCCACAAAAAATTTTCCCTTTCTTTGTATGTGATTTGTAGGGCTAGGTTGCAGATTTATTAAGGAGAAAGATTAGAAAAGTTTTCATCAAGTTTTCAAAGCTATTCAAAGTTGTCAAAGTTGCAAAAAAGACTTGGAGAAGATTTACATGTTGAATTTGATAGTTTTGGATCCGGATCTGAACCAAGAGTAAAAGAGCAGACTTAGGGAAACATATTCCACTTTTGAATTTTGTAAAATCTAGATTTGGACATATTCTCCATTAGTGGCAAATGAGTCCCACCATAGGAGTCTGACAAATATTTTTGTAGATATGAGTACCCATTTGTCTAAAAATTGTTCTAGCACTGTTCACCCAAAGCTAGAATAAGTCATCAAGCTTGACATATGAGTCCTAGTTGGCCTAAAAAGTAGCATATTTAGGATTCTAGAGCTCCATTCCATCTCCCTCTAGTTTCCAAGTGCACACTTTCAATATCATAGTTTTCTTACATTCTATTTGCATTCTTAAGTCTTTTTACATATCACATTCTGTTTTCAAACATCTTGCATTTTCCAAGTTTACATTTGGTGGTGAACCCCTCTTATCTATTTTCAGCCTCTAGGACAATCCCCTTTGACATATTTAAATCTCCTTTTCATTGAAATCTCAAGGGTTTGTTCTTGAGTGAAACGTTAAGATTTTTGTATCTCTCCTTTTAGGTCCAAAACCCTAGAAGTGCAAGAGAGTCCCACTATACAAAATAAATTGTTTCACAACCAAGTTGGTTCAAGGAATAGATATTTGTGAATAACTAGCATAAGAATTAAGCTCTCAAGTGAAAGAAGAGACCAACCAGGTCTATAGAAATTAGTTCAAATCCAATGAGTTGTGGGTAGCTCATTAGGCATAGTTTATTAAAAAGGGGCAATATCCAACCAATATTCCAGCTCACAAAAGATGCTACTACCGACCACAAGGTACCAGGCATGTACTAATTAAGGTAATTTTATTTAAAAGAAATTATAAAGATGTCTTGATCCGTTGCTTAGATAAACCACAAGTAGAAAGAATTTTAAATGAATTTAGTAGTAGTTATAAGGGTGGACACTTCTCTGCCAAGACTACTACTTTATAGATAATCCAAGTAGGATATTACTACCCTTCCATATTCTCTAAGGTGCAACATATGGTGAAAAATTGTACTTAATGCCAATTTATTGTTGGGAAGTGCAAGAACTCCATGCCATTAAGCTCGATCATGACTGAGGAACCCTTTGCGCAATGGTTTTTGGATTTTGTTGGGATGATCAATCCCATTTCTAGAATAAGCCATAATTGGATACTTATGCAACCAACTATTTCACAAGATGGACAACATTCATTGCTCTAAAAAATGCTATAGAAATAGAAATTGTAGATTTTCTCGAGGAGATGGTGGCAAGACCTAAAACCATCATATCTGATAATGCACAAGACTTCATAGGCTTTGGGATGTTGGAATTCACTCTCAAGCATGGGGTCTACCACAATACTTTATCAAATTATTTCCCACAAGGAAAAGGGTTAGCAAAGTAAACCAACAAGAACCTGATTAGGTTAATTAAGTGCATTATGTTAGAATTCTAGAAGAAATGGCACAATCATTTGCAACACTTTATGGGCCAATATAATTATGCCTAAGAAAATATTGAAGGCCTCTCCTTATGAATTAGTATATGGGAAGGAGGTGGTTTTACCCATTTCCATAGAAACAAGATGGAAGTAAGATTGGTGGAACTCATAAGCCTTGAAGAAAAGAGAGAAAGAATGTGTGACACCCTGATTGGGCACCAACAGATAGTCAAATGATGGTTTGAAAAAAAGGCCTCCACCCTAGATTTATGGGAGGGAATCCTTGTGTTAAAGTATGATGAGTGTGCTGCAAAACCGAGACAACATGCGACATTTGAATCACTATGGAAGGGTCACTTACACATTCACACATGCAAAGAAAATAATGCATATGAGCTAGAAGACATGGATGGAAATGTTTTGGATATATCATTAAATGGTATCCATCTAAAATTGTTCCATTAGAACATGCAAATTCTTTTAAAATTTTCATAGCTATGTACCATATGTATAAATTTTGTAAATTACATTATTTTTGTGAATAAGCCATGAGAATAACATAAGAAAAGTAGAAAAGTATTATAGTTATCTTCATTGAAAATATTTACGCTATAGTATGTATATCAGGCATGATGCTTTGAGAGAAGTTTGAAGCCTTCTCATGCAAACCCAAAAAAATATACATTGCAAAAAGAAAAAGGGGGAGGTGACACAAAATAAAGCAATGAAATTGAAGCATCCATCTATCGCTAGTAGTCAAAACTAAATTTCTTCAATTTTTCTTCAACAGGGTGGTAAGGGGGGTTAATCACATAGCACAGGTGGGCACGACATGACAAGGACCTCAATCCTTGACACCATGACTATACACCAAAAAATTGAAGTGATTTTTCTAGTCAAGTACTTAGTGTGAAAGTCAGTAAGAAGGGGAAACTAGGGCACCTCCTCCCCAAAATTGATGTGCTTCTGGATGTTCATGGTGCTCAAGATGTTTCTGCTAGGGATAGCTATTTGCACAATCTCATCAAGCCCTTCTAAAAATGTTGAATTGAACATAGCATGGCACAATTCGATTATCTAGGGCTTGGAGATGTCCAAATCTAGTAGAGAGGTGACAAACTGAGAAACAATGTTGGAGTTACACCATGGCTAGTTTTCATCCTTCACATAATATTTTTCAAGCACCCATTTGAATACCACAATGATGAGGTGGTTGTTCTTCTTTACCATACATTTCATTTTATCACTATTGACTTCACCTATGAAGGAATATTGTGGCCTTTGTGGTAAAATCTGAATGGGGGTACCTAGGCTAGACATGATAGAAAAAAATTGGCTAAGGCTAACAGAATGAAGCTACATTGGGAGAAGCTTACTAACTCAAGAGCTAATTCAATGAGTTTCCTACTAAGGTGGCGTTGCTATTTATAGAAAAGGTGCACCGATGAGCTCAAAAAATGGAAAATCCATTTCTTGTTAGACGATAATAGAAGAAATATCAAGGTGACAAGAGGTGAGAAATGAATCATATGAAAAATATAACACCAAGCCTTGAGAAATTAATTTGAGAATTTGGATTAAATTCTCATGCATACTGATTACTACCATGTGTCCATTAGCATCACATGCTAGCCTTCTCTCTCATGAAAAAAGACATTGATTAAAGCACTAAACTCTAAAAAATTTAAAATGAATATCTTTTTAGAGTACATTTCATCACTCAAAGCATGATTTCAATTGCTAAAGGCATGCTTCCCATTGCATAAGCCTTTTTGTGGAAAAGGCAGTGGAGGGAATGCACTAATTGCATTCTCATAGTAGAATTGGCATTCCAAAGGGATACAGATTCCTACTCCACACATATCATCTCACTAGCAACACTTAGTGAGCTAGTAGTAATGACAATCCTTATTGCACGTACGTGCAAGAAAATTAAATGCACCCAAAAAGAAACTTTTTGCTAAGTATCAAAAACTGCACGTAGTCGTTTCTCTAAGGAAACTTTATATAAACCCTTCAATGAAACAATGGCGAAGGCATCATCTTCTAGTCCACAGTCTAGAGTTTCATCTACCAAACTAGGCTACACCAACATATTTGGAATGGATTTATTTGCTAATGCCTCAATGTCAGAAGAGGAAATTTTCACTCATACTAAAACTATACTGGCAAATGACCCCATTAAGAAGGAAGCAGTCATGGATTTTGCAGACAATATTTTTGAACCACAGTTGCATTTAAATCCTAAAATTCTTAGGGAAGGGGCAATGCAGAGAATGGTCATCTATGGTGGAACTAAAGGATTTTTGGCAGTTCTCTAGTATTGTGGTTTTCTACAATTCAAGTTCCCTATGATACACCCATGTCCAAAGTTGGTGGATGCATGCACAAAGAGGTTGGATGAAGAAATAGGGGTTATAAATGGCAATAGGTTAAGTGTTACAATTAGTGGAACAACCATCTAGGATATGTTGTGCATCCCTATAAACTAGAGTGCTGGAAGATTTGAGCATAGGGCAATGGAGGATTTCTAGAAAACCAGAACCAAGCAATTACAATTTTATATAGATGAAACAAATGAGCAATCAACTCACCTTCCCTCTAGTACACAAAAAGTTGAAATATGATGTGTAGGTCATTTTTGCAATGTTTGCTTGTATTTATGGATTTGAGGAGGACAAAAATGTTTATACATTCTAGATGGGCTTCACTTTCATGCTCAGGAGTCAGAAAAGCTAGAAGTATTTTAATTTTTTTGATGTAGTGGCTAAAAATATGTTGGATCAATTGAGAAATTATGTCACTACTTTTAAATTTAGGTATTCCTATTTTCTAGAACATTTGATTTTGCATTAGAACCTTGAATTTCTCAAAAGTTGTTTGTTGCTCTTTAGGTTTGATGTGAAGGGGTTCTACTAGCCAGTTTTGGTTTGGACCCATGTGCTTTCAAGGACATGATATTACTATTCATTTGTGGATTATTTCCTATAGCTAGTAGTCTTAGATTTGTCCCCACATCCTCGGGGTCATTTTTCCCCTAAAGCCTTACAATGGATGAAAAGCCACCAAACCCCGTTGGATTATTTTTTGGGAGCTGAATTTTCCTTCATCATGTTCCATGGTTTTATTGAGGAGCCTTTTAGGCTCCCTAAGTTTTTAATAGATAGAACTTTTGCTTTGGAGGAATGTCATCAAGCAACTATTACCAACAAAGCCTATGGAAATGGAAGACACAAAAAAGTGCTTTACTTGATTCCCCTCACCATTGCCAATAGCCAGGTGACACTTGTGAAAAGGGAGGAGTAGGATTTGCTTACTAGAAAATTGTCTTGCCTAGGCCTAGTCCACATTTGTGATGCATGGAGTTACAATCCAATAAGGCATCTCCTGATTGTAAAACATTAAAGGCAGGAGTACTTTGAATCAAGAATGAACCCGACCAATGAAAGGGAAGATTTTTACATTGACCTAGCCTTCATACCATTCAACCAA
Organism: Sequoia sempervirens; assembly: GCA_007258455.2. Classification (NCBI taxonomy): domain Eukaryota; kingdom Viridiplantae; phylum Streptophyta; class Pinopsida; order Cupressales; family Cupressaceae; genus Sequoia; species Sequoia sempervirens. Next base: position 522,406,681 of record VDFB02193867.1, on the reverse strand, counting down.
CCACCATGGCTTAACTTCTATGTTCAATTGTCAGAGTACCAATAGAGCATCCAAATAGGCTAGTCTCTCAACACACAACTGAAGCATCTGGGATGGTTGGAAAGAAAGAGGGCATACTTCTTGAGGTTTTGATAGGAAATCAAGAACCTTAGTGCCATGTATGGGGACGTCAACTTACATGATGATAATTTTCACCAAATTTATGAAAAAGAGGCCAGAACCAATGATAGTAATCTTGAGTTTGATCAAGAGATTGGACCAAAGGAAGTGACACTCTACACCTCCTAGCCTCAAGAGCCCAGCACAAGAAAATGAAAAGGGAAGGTGGTGAAACAAAAAGGCCCATAGATCACATCTTATACTAGTTCCCCACCAAATAGAAAGAGGACTTGACGATCCCCAAAGAGCTCTACCATAGCTACAAGAGCCCAAGCTTCAATAGGATCGACTGCCAATGTATTAGATTTGGTTGTGAAACCACCAAAGATTAGAATGATTGAAGGAAAGTAAGAAAAGAGATCAAAGGATTAATAAACTCATCACTCCCTTAGAATTGAACTAACAGTCCATATTACATCCTAGCCAAGGGGAGGGGTGATTGTTGTTTATATAGAAAAATTATGATAGATAAATCCAAGAGAGGTAATAACTACAAAGTTCCCATAATAGGTGGGAATTTTACCTACTTGGTAAATTCTAGATTACATGGTTATGCCTACTCAACTAAAGACAAGAAATGGTTATGGGAGGTGGATAATATATCCAAAAGAGGGTGTGAGACTAAACTACCCAAAGGTAGGTCTGAGTGACACATGTGAATAATGGATTTATGCCACATGTCCTCATTCTAACCATTTTAATATAACCTAAGCAAGCTTAATAATGTGTGTAGGAAAAATAAATATTCCCTAACATAAGGAAAATAAAAAACCTACACTAACACCCACCCTTAAGCGTAGATTGGGTGGGTGAAAAGACAGAAAAATGGGTCCCAACTACTAGGACATGTTAGGTACCCATGTACAAACCAACTTCTCACAACTAGAGAAAAGGAGAAAAACGAGTGGGAAAAAATCCTCCACAAAATAGAGAAAAGAAAATAAGTTTCCCAAGACAAGAAGAATCCCATGCAAGGAAGAAGTTCCCTCTAAAATAGAAAGGATAAGAAATTTTGTGTAGCCTTCCCTCAAGTAGTCAACTGTAACAATAGTTGATGCTTGGAATTGGATATAGAAGTTGGTCCACGATCATCTAAAAATGTTCCTCACCTTAGGAAGTGTTGAAATAATATTCCACTCAGCTCCCTTCGGGTTCCCCTTTTTTTTTGCATGTTCATGCGCTGGCCTGCGTGTCTCCGCGTTTCTTCGGCTTCCCGGCAGGTTTTTGATCTTTCCCTTTGTGTGCATTCCTCGCTTCGCAACTTTGGCAAGCGGCTTCCCTTTTGGCTCTTGAGATGCTGCGCTGAGCGCCCACGTGTCTCGCCTGCGGGGTCTTTCATTTTCTGTTGCTTTATGTTTCCTACGGGTTGCGAAACGGGGCCCACATCTCTATACGTGGCGGTGTAGCGCAATCTTTCCCTAGTAGGAGTAGAGTATGCTACGGCGGGCTGCGAAGGATTTCTATTGGCCTTCTTTATTTCCTGGCGGGGCCCACCCTCGCTCACGTGTCAGCAGTTCGCGGATTTTAAAACAACAGCAGGGACGAGAGCACCACGGGTTGCAAAACGCGGCCACGCGTCTTTCGCCCCCTTTTTCATGCGGCCTTTCCCCGTTTTCAAAGTATCCTCCGTTCCCTGAACACGTGTCACTTCTCCGCAAGCTCCCGGTCAATGGAGAAGGAGTTTTCATTCGGGCCGCGGTTTTCTGCCACGTGCCTTACATCGATTATCAAAGCAGGCTGTGAGATGGCCGAGCGGGATGGTGTCATTCACTGCTGCTCGTCGTGGTTCTCTAAGGCGGTGGACAACACTCGTCGCTTCGAAGCCTGGTTGGGACCACTGCCATCATTCCAAAAGGGCACGCCTGTAACTAACCAACTGGATGCTGTACCCTGATTGGCTGCTCTCATAACGGCATTGGGAATATTCTTATCCGAGCATCATTACGGGGGATTGTGGAATCATTCTGTTACAACTCTCCAGGCGGTGGGATTTTGCTCTCCGGCTATATATACTCCCTCCGTTGAGGGAAAATGGTCCAAGATTTTACAGGAAGAATACTGGTTTTAGCAAGAGACGCCAGGCCTCTTTTGCATGTTTATTTGCAAGATATTTTCAGACTGTGCCTATTGTTCGGCCTTTCTGCTTTTTATGTCTTGATTAAACTGTGAACTGTGCTTTTTATTGTCTTAAGCATTTCATTTGAGGAGACTTCTATATATTGAACGCAAACTTGCTGGTCTAAATCATGTCTTAATGACTCTTCTTAGCAGTAAGAATGTATGCGATACTGTTTTATGTCAATTAAATGAACTGTTTATGCTATTGCTTTAAGCTTCCGGTGTTTTGGAACATATCAATAACATTCAGGCCCTTGAGTCTATGATTTATCGTGCCTATCAAAAAGCTTTGGCGCATCGCCTTAGATTAATATTTGTTTCATTATATCTGCTTCCTTTTCCCTTTCCAAAAACCATTATATAGAAGAAGCCGGCTTCTTTAAAATCCGGAGGTCACTCAGTTTGGCGCAAAGGGGTCCCCCTTGAACTGAGTTTCCCATAAAGGCACTGTTATCCCGTCAATTTTTGGCGTCAACAGTTTGTCCTTTTTTCTGGCACGCCCGGTGGGACCCAAACTAATGAAATCGTCTTCTAAAAGGGTGTATGAGCCATCGGCCTGTAACTAGATCCCAAACTGCAAGTAACCCAGGTTTACTAGTGCCTCCATCCAGGACAGTCCAGGCCGCAAATCAGTTAGTAACCGTTCCATTCCCACCACCCTTTCCTCTCACCATGTTGCCGGCCGCGAACAGAAATTATGTAGCATGGGATGCTGGGAGTCCCCTTGTAGCTCCGGTAGCACCTGCTGTTTGGGGTGCCATTCCGGTTTCGGCCCTGAAAGCTCTTCCCAAATTCGCCGGAGATAACACAAAAACGCCAGCAGAGCATTTGCAGGATGTAGCGGATGTATGCCTAGTACATGGTATCACGGCGCAGAATGTAGCCCTGAGGCTCCTTGCTGCGTCCTTCAAAGGCAAGGCCCTGGAGTGGTACCGAACACTGACTCCTAATACCATTCGCACTTGGGATGACCTCGGAGATCCATTCTATGAAAGGTTTTCAAATGACGGAGATCGTTCTTCGCTATATTATCAGTTATCCGTCATCAAACGAGCACCCCAGGAGGCTCTGACGGACTTCAATGCCCGATTTCACTCGAGTTGGCGGAGGATTCCCGTGACCATCCGCCCTACCCCAGATTTGGCGTTCATGTTCTATCTGAAGTCCATCAATCCCGACATTTCTATGATGATCAAGTCTCTGGGAGGAGCTACTCTACCAGATGCATATGCCACCGCTATCAAAGCAGAAAATCACTTGATAGACTACGGAAAATTGCCTCCTCGACCTGTTATGCCGATATTTCCTGAGATATCAAATGTGGCACAAGAGGTGGCATCGACCAGTGCGCCAGCGACTCCCCAGTCAGCGTACTCATATACAGCCGCTCCTGAAAACTTGGCCTCTACATCAAGTTCTCCGAAGAATGAAATGGGCGACCTCAAGGAGATGCTACGGACTATGGCGAATGATATAACAACGCTCAAGCGGAATCAAGCAATGCCTCCGCGGCCTGCGTATCAGAACTACCAAGGTGGGCGGCCTACCTATCAGCAGAATCAATATCAGAATGCGCATCGCACTAACTCACCAACGGCGGCTATGAACCAAATAGTTTCGGTGCCTACGCCACTGGCAGGAGCGTCGCCAAGCTCTAGCAGAGAATTAACCGCGGGACAAAATAATCTTATTGATGACATCAATCCATGGTGCTTCCCTTGCAACGATGCGCATATGCCCCGAAATTGTCCGTGTGGCAACTTACAACAAAGGATAGCAGAGCAACGTAGTCAAGGGATTGCGACAGAGAGCGAAGAATACGGATATGCCCCGGCAATGGAGAATGCGGTCCTTACCACGCAAATACAAGGAATGTCCCTGGAGCAAGAGTCCAACATTGTTCCTGATCATGCGCTCTTCTCATGGATGGAAGACGAGGAAATGGTGTTTGCGAATGACACGTCCACTGCCGAAACGCCGCGGGTAAAGTCTGACTATAATACACGCTCCAAGAGAAGATTCACCGGTGAGGCCATGGTTTCACTTTCGGACAATCCGCAGTGCAAGGACGTTTCGGATCAAATTCCTGGTGGCCCGACCGAATCCTTGTCTCCTCAACGGCGGAAGGAAATTATTATAACAAAAGCCAAGGAGCAGAAATCTCCGAGCTCCTCACCTCTTAATGTGGTGGAGCAGTTGAAGAAATCACCTGCTAATATGTCTTTATGGGACATTCTAGCTATCCCGGAGCAGAAGACCATACTCCAAAAGGCGCTTCAGCAACAGATGGACCCAACACTAACCGAGCCTTTGGCCAGTACCGAGGTGGTTTATCAAATGCCACCAACTAAGGTTGTCACAAACAAAGCGATGGAATCCCATGCGGAAGGCGGAGGTAGGCCAAAACCTCAACCCTTCTTCTTGACTCTCATTATAGGGGAGAAACTATTACACAACGCTATGATTGATTCTGGCGCTAGTACCACGGTTATGCCAAAACTAATAGCCGAAGCCTTGGGACTCAGCTACGAACCTATGAAGAAAGGGGTGATGCAGCTAGATGGAAATAAGGTTGATACTGTGGGTGTCATCAAAGAACTTCTGTTGACTCTATTTGCCTGCCCGAGTATCACAGTCCCGCAAGATACAGTGATCATAGATGTTCCGCCAATGTTTGGTCTTTTCCTTTCTCGAGAGTTTACTTCAAAGGTGGGCGGCTATTTGTCTTTAGATTGGTCACATCTAATACTTAGGACCAAACATGGTGCAAAGATGAAGATAGAATCGAAGGCTCTGCATTCCGAACATGTGGCGAATGAGGCCCTGATTAACTTTGAAGCGGCACATACCTCCATCACCAAGCAAGACATGTACAATGTTGAACTGCTGGAGGAGGAGAAGGTCAATGGAGACCGAAGTGATAGCGAAGACGCTCTGTTGAGTGAACATATAAATAATGATCCCTTCGGAAATTATCATGCTACCAGTTTAGGCACATATGTGATCTATGATGAAGACCAAGTTCTTCCAAAGGTCGTCAAAGAGCCCGACGATGACCAAGCAAGTGAGCTGTGGACATTATATTTTGACAGAGCAAGGAGCAAAGTTGGAGCTGGAGCAGGGATATGTCTAATATCCCCACAGAATGAAAAGTTGCTGAGGGCCTTCCAATTCCAATTTGCTTGTTCAAATAATGAGGCTGAATATGAGGGTCTAGTCCAAGGCCTAAGCCTAGTGGAACGAATGGGTATCAAACAATTGATTGTATTCGGAGATTCAGAACTGGTAGTTAATCAGGTTCGAGGAGTCTCAGCAGCAAAGAATATCCGCATGAGATCCTATCGGCATCGAATCTGGGACCTTATAGAAAGTTTTGAAGCTTTCAACATCCTGACCATTCCCCGAGCTCAGAATGGCGATGCAGACCGCATGGCAGTAATCGGAGCTTAGTTTGATCCTATCTCCGACTTGCTTTGGAACAAACATTCAGTACGAGTGCTGGTTAGACCAACAATACCCGATAATGACCAAAGTTGGCAAGTCTTTGAGAGCGATGAACACATCGCCTCGTTTATTCAAAACTCAGGGGAATTTGCCGATCAACTCCAACCAAAGATCGCTGAGGCCTACGAGGGACAAATTATGCAGCTGAAATCAAATAAGCTTCCGAAAGGATTGGTTACTCTCGAAAAAAATTTCGATTGTAGTGACGCCCGAAATGATAAGAGGAAGTTCGTGGCGGAAAAAGGTGATTATGAGAATCTTCGGGTCTCCGATGACAGGAACCTTCGGGTCGGAAAAGATGTCTCACAGCAAGATAGAGAAAGGCTTATGAATTTCTGTGAGAAATATGGAGTAGTAGCCTGGTCCTACGATGATCTGGAAGGTTATGATCCTGGTATCATTCAACATACTATTGAGCTAACAGAAGGTGCGAAGCCAATCCGACAGAAACAGCGGCCGGTCAACCCTAAAGTTGAAGCCTTGATGGCACAAGAGCTAACCAAGCTCATTGAGTCGCGTATTGTTTTCCCAATTAAACATAGTACTTGGGTATCAAATCTGGTACCAGTCCGAAAGAAGAATGGTGATATACACTTATGCGTAGATTTCCGAGACCTAAATAAAGCATCTCTAAAGGACCACTATCCCTTGCCTTCTATGGAGTCGATCCTCCAAACTGTCGCGGGATCGGAAATGTTCTCTCTATTGGATGGCTTCTCTGGCTATAACCAGATTCGAGTAAGAGAGGAAGATCAGCACAAGACTACGTTCACCACCAAGTGGGGCAACCTTCCAGAGAGCTATGGACGTCGCATTTAGCGAACTGATCAATAAGATTATCCTAATCTATTTGGATGATCTTACTGTGTTCTCCAAATCTAAAGATGATCATTTCGATCATCTGGAGTTGGTGTTTCAAAAGTGCCAAGAGTTCGGGATTTCCTTAAACCCGAGGAAATGTGTGTTCAGAGTACCTCAGGGTAAGCTGTTAGGACATGTTGTGTAAAAGGAAGGTATTTCAATTGACCAGAACGAGTAAAGGCTATAAAGGAGCTTCCTCTCCCGGTGAATAAGAAAGGTGTCCAGTCTTTTCTGGGCAAAGTAAATTTTGTCAGTAAATTTATTTCCAATTTTGCGGGAATGATTAGGCCGATCACCCTAATGCTAAAAAAGGATCAAATTTTCAAGTGGAAAACGGAGGCGAGGGAGGAATTTGAGAAGGTCAAGGAAGCTATCTCATCAGCCCCAGTGTTGATCAATCCAGATCAACATAAAGATTTTATAATGTATGCTTTCAGTAGCAAGTCAAGTATCGCTACTGTTTTGACTCAAAAGGATAGAGAAGGAAAAGGAGAGCATCCAGTTGCTTTCTATTCCCGAACCTTAAAGGAATATGAAGTGAATTATAACTTCGTTGAAAGACAAGCTTTCGCAATAGTGAAGGGGCTTAAAAAGTTCCGCCATCTAATTTCCTGTAGCAAAGTCCTGGTATATGTCGCACATTCTAGTGTGCGGGAATACATCATCGAGGGAGAAATCACAGAAAAAAAGGGCTAATTGGATCACTAAGATCCTAGAATATGACATTGAGGTCAGGCCCACCAGGACTATTAAAGGCAGAGGTCTGTGTGAGTATATGACACAGGAAGTGGAGATGCCTGCTAAAGAGGAACAGTCAGAACTTGTCCTGATAAACGGATCGGGATCGGAGGACGATTGGATGAAAGATAGAATGAATTTCATGCGAATCAGAAGGTACCCGCCAGGCCTCTCATCCCAGAAAAGAAGGTATTACCGGCTCCAGAATTGCGGATACACGCTGATAGAAGGAGTCCTTTTCAAAAGAAATTTTAATGGTGTGCTCCTACGGTGTGTTACTTCAGGGGAGGCGCAGAAGATCCTCGACGCATTTCACAATAGCGACGAAGGTGGACATTTCTCCGCTAAAACCACAGCCATCAAGGTCCTGCAGGCTAGATATTACTGGCCCACACTTTTCAATGATTCCTACTCTCTGGTAAAGACTTGCAGCGATGCCCCTGAAACCTATCGTGGCGGATGAAGCATTTGCTCAATGGGGCTTGGACTTTATCGGAATGATCAACCCGGTTTCCAGTTCGGGACTTAAATGGATTTTAATAGCTACAGACTACTTCACAAGGTGGGCTGAAGTTGTTCCCCTTAAAGAGGCAACGGAGGTAGAGATTGTGGATTTCCTCGAGGCTCTGGTGACGAGGTTCGGCCCTCTGAAGACGATCATTTCAGACAATGCTAGAGCATTTGTAGGCACAAAGGTATGTCACTTTGCATTGAAAAATGGCATATTCCTGAAAACATCTTCAAACTACTATCCACAGGGAAATGGCCTAGCTGAGTCAACAAACAAAATTTTAGTCCGACTTCTCAAAAAAGTGGGCTCAGAACACCAAAGGGAATGGCACAAAAATCTCTGAAAAGTACTCTGGGCCAACTGCATAACTCCTAAACAAGTCCTCAAGACTTCGCCCTATGAGCTAGTATATGGGAAAGAAGCGCTGCTACCTATCTCTATGGAAATTCCGGCGATACAGTTGTTGAAATCTCTTGAGATAGAACAAAATGACGCCATGGAAGTTCGGCTTGCCGAACTATTAGAAGTACAAGAAAAAAGGGAGAATTCCCTAAAGGCCATGACTGGCCGTCAACAGGTGGTCAAACGGTGGTTTGACAAAAGGGCTTCCAACCAAGGCCTAAAAAGTGGAGATTTGGTGCTAAAATACGACAGCAGGGCTGCGAAGCCAGGTCAGCATGGTAAGTTTGATAGCCTATGAGGAAGGACCCTTCAAAATCATTCGGTGCATGCAACACAATGCCTTCGAGCTGGAAAATATGGAACAGGAGCCCCTAGGAATCCCGGTTAATGGGATTCACCTTAAATTGTTCCATTAAGTGTCAGGCCCTACCTTGTACAGTTGTAAATAACACTTTTTCTTTTTCCTTTCCTGTTTTTGGCCTATTGTTTTGCTAAAACCAATTGACTTGTTATGTATTCGCTTATCATCATTGGTAGGTGAAGCACCGGAGTTCTTAAAACACAAAAGTATGCTCATAAACAGAGACAAAACATACAAAATTGGCAAACCCAGAAAAATTGCACGCAGAAGCAAACAGGAGCATAAAATTTCACAACAAAAAGAGGCGTATATTTTTATATACATGTTTCTGAGTTACAAAATGGCATGAATGCCGATTTTCAAAATATACAAAGTATAAGAGCATATATATATACGTTGGCCTTTTATCAGGCTGATACGGAGCAAGGGGGTTACATCAACAAACACCAGGGCAAGAGGACCATCTATCCGCAGGAGTGGCTAGCAGCAACCGACGCATTCAAGACAGCGTCCGCTTCTTCCTCAGCAACAGGTTCCTCGGCGGCACTGGCAGCATCATGAAGCGCGGCTGTCGTCGGTGGTGGGTACACCAGGTCCCTGAAGTCAGTATACCACTCTACGTCGTAGAATGGTATCACGTTGTAGCTTCTGAACAGGAAGTGAAGAGCCTGGGTAACCCTTTGCTGATGCTGACCACGGGTCTGCAGGCGGAATCCGCTAAGGAATGGTAGCCAAGCCACGACAGCTTCTTCTTCAATATAGCGACGTAGGTCGCTGGCTGATGGCAGGCCGATTCCATACGCAGCGTGTGTGACAACCTCGCCAAGCCCGTTCAGGTACTTCTTCGGGAAGATTTCTTTGACTAGCTTCAATACAAGAGGCCGAGGGACACAAATGTCTAGCATAGACGCCACAAAGTGTGAGCACACATCGGTGTTCACCCGATGCTTATCTTCATACTCCACACAGTCTTTGCCGAGAACCCACTTAATGGCTACTAAAACCAGCGAGTGCTTGTTCTTCGTCATTCTCTTAAGCCTCCTGGTGGAGATTTCACCTACAAATGTTGTTTGTGATTTGAAGGAGGTCAGGCGAATGGGAGTATCCATCTCTCCTAGGACTATTCCTAAATCTGCTAAGTATGCCGAAAGCTGCTTATTACCTAACCTATGAAAAGACTCGCTTAGCAGTATTCTACTTGCCTATCACTTCTCGACGCAAAGTGTATATGTTTTCTATCTACTGGCCTATTTATAGAAAGTTGACAAGACATACGCCAGTCCGCCGTAAGCAATGTGATGTATATTGGCTACAATCTCGAGGGCCGAGTCTGCGTTTGTTCACGTTTTGGGCTGGCACACGCATGGTAGCACGGCTCAAGGCATGCTTAATTAAATCAAGTTAATTAATTGAGCTTTAAAAGGGTGGCACTTGCTGATGAAGGGACGTATGGCCGTATGCTATGGTGTCAAATCTCAAGCACATCCCAGAGCCCGAGGCGATATTCGTATCTCTTTCAGGCGGTGATCGTTTGCTTGGCGTAATCATTCCGGCCTGGGATATTAATTACCGGTACATGCTAACACAACGCGAGGAGGCCAGTTGCAAGCTCAATTTCCAAGAAAAATTAGGGCGTATCACACGATATCCTAAAAGCAATGATGAAATCCGGCCACCTCGGAAAAAGTAATCAGCTCATCTTGCACGAGTCGTGGAGTTAACGGTACATGCCGAATTAAATGCAAGGGCTCGCGCTCGCCTACCACCTTGAGGAAAGTTGCTATTATTGCATGATAACGCTTATTGTTCCTAAGTCTTTTTCCAAAAAGCTAAGGAGTGCGCGAAGTGTTTTCTGTCTGTATTTCCAGTGCAAGCGTATTCAAAGGCCAGCGAACCTTCAAGTTCTGCCGCGAAGAAAGATGGCGGAATCTTCAGCTCAGCCAGCAGAGGAAGGGATTAGCCAGGAACTGTATTCGGCTATTCGTTCTTCTGCCGAGGTCTACGTGTACGATGATGTAGCGTATGCCACTCCTGGTATACCCCAGAAGGTGAGGAGACCCAACACAGAGGAGCTAGAGAAGCCCAAAGAGTGGAATAACCCTAAAAAGGTTGGAGAAAAGTGGGCTAATATCTATGATCCAAAGCTTGCTAGGAACCCTAAGTCTCTTAGAGAGGCGGCTTGTGCAAGATTATCAGCACCAGCGGCGGAGAAGGCAACGGCAAGTAGAGTCTGGTATAGCGGTTTGCCACAATACATGGTCCCATTCGTGCACTATTGCCCGGAGGTGGTCGACGCAGCTGTTCAACGCTATAATCCAAAAACCCACTGCATTGAGGGTCGCAATTTAAGGGTTCATATCGGCCAGGAAGCCATCTGGCATATGTTATGCATTCCTGACCCCAGGACAAGAAAGGAGAAAATCGAATATTTCCGCCCAAGCAAAGGGGAAAAGATATGGAAAAGGATGAAAACCGGCTCCGATTTCCTATTAGAGGAGACTAAAAAGAAGGGTATTGTGTCCGCTAAGGCACCAAGCATCCCATTGTTGCGCGGTTCATTCCGCGACGACCTTCAGGACCCCATATCCATGCTGGCATTTGTTTGCGGCCGTGATTCTGATGAAAAGATCGAGGCTTTTCAGCTGGGCCCTGCAATACAGTTTCGCAGGCAACATGAATCTTTCTGGTATGATTTTGCCGAGTTCATGGTCGAGGAAATGATACAGCAAATAGAGAATTATCAGGCGGAGACGAAATTCAGATTTCTTTCCTACCTGGTCCACATGTTCCTGCATCAGAATCTGGATTTCTTCGCCCGATTTTTCCCACTATCAATTTTTGATGAGCAGAATAAAAGAAAGCCGGTATCTACATGGACACCCTACCTTTCCGCAACATATGACTACTATGCCTTCGCGGACTATTTCATAGCCCCGGTCCTGAATGATTTGATCGGAGAGGGTGATATCGTCCGGCTTAACACTGAGCAGACTGGATTTCTGCAAAGCTACATCCCCGCTTGCGACTGGTTCCTGGGCAAGGATTTCACGATCCTTCGAATGAGGGGCTTTATTGACAGGCCTTTCCTGCTCCCGGCTTGCATCATCGATAGAGTGCTCGCGCTGGAGGTTTACCGGCAGGTATGCGTCATTGATTTCATGTTTTGTAGCAGCAAAAGGGTCAAAAAGAAGGGATTCTTCAGTTGCCCGAAGAGTTTCAAGTCAATAACGCTTGTCAAAAAGCGATCTCATCAGCTGCTAGGCGACAAGCTGGCACACCTAGGGCTAGTATTAGTAGATGATAAGTGGGATTACAACCCTTTCAATGATCTACCTGAGCCGCATATGAGAGTTACGCATGTTTCCCGACCATACTGGGAGAAGCGGCGTAATAACCGGACTGATAAAGATGAAGATCTGGTTGAATTGGCACAAATCCCTACGCCGGATACCAGAGGCCCATGGCACAAGTTCTACTTCCCAGTGGCCGTGGCCAGAGACAACCTTCCGATAGAGCGCAGCATGCTTAACAAGTTGAAAGTGGACGAGGAATGGAACGATGAAAAAATAAAAGCTTTCTGGAGATACCGCCAAGAAACAGGGCAGTTGAAGGCTCCTTATAATAAATTGAAGGACGACCAGGAATTCGAAAGACACTGGGATGAAGGCCATCCCAGCCCGACCTCCAGCGCTAACAAGAGCGAAGCAGAGGGTTCCGATGAGCAGGAGGAAGAGAGGGCGATATCTTCGCAGGAAGGTGATGCTCCCGAGCATCCCGCCTATGTCGGCACTAACGTGTGCTTTAATATATCAAGGAGCTCACTTACGCGCACATGGGCCGCTAAACTAGTCAGGCTAGTGCCCCAGCAGAAAGATCTGACTGCCGAGGTTAGTGAGTGTCCCCCCGCGAAAAGACAACGCACGGAAAGTGTTATCGGGACAGTTTCACATGAACCGGCCGAAGGGGAAACACCCGCTGCTAGTCAAATGCCAGAGGCTGCGGTCGAGTCCCAAACGATCCAAATGCTACCGCCGACCAGTCAGCAGGTACATTTCGCTCCTTCCTCTCTTGCATCTCATTCTTTCACGTCCGCTCCTACTCATTTGGCAACTCCTGCAATTCGTTTGAGCCCTCCACCCTCTATTTCTAGCCCATCTTATTCCAGGGGGTTTGCCCAATATTCCCAAGCCCAACTATTTATAATCACCCCTCCAGGCATGCTAACGCCTACTGCTGCCGCCCAGACTTTCCTCACCTCGCTATCCGAAGATATTCCTCCCATCGGCCCCCACTCTTTTTCCGAGATGATTACAGATCCCTTCCCACTACAGCAAACTGAGCCCCAGGCAGCGACTCTTTTTCCTCGGCCAACAGGCCTTACGACTGAATCTCCGGTTTAGCCGTTGCAATTATCCAGCCAGGCTGAAACCCCCAGGGTAAGCTATGGAACGTGCCACACTTTTCTCCGCAAACCATCACCCTCCAGAAGAAGCAAATGCGGGCGCCTATGAAAGTTACCTATCCCTACGCCCTACCTTCCGGTGTTCCCTTCGCAGGTGGGCTGGTTTCATCACCAGCTGATTTCATTGCACAGATAGATTGTGGGAAGGAGGCTCACGCAAATAGAATGAGGCGACGAAGGGCAAAGGACGACAATGCCCCCTCCGAACCAAGAGTACAGGCTTCGTATGACGAGGCCCGCTAGGAATTAAAGTTTGCAACTATGTACCCAAGGATAAACAAGCCTCAGGGAGAAAATGCAACCAGAGGACTATGATATTTATGCTGTCGGACTGGACATGAAGATGGCCTGGCCACAAGATAAAGTCGAAATCATGGAGGAGACACAACGGGTGGTCACTTCTAATTTCCTAAAGACTGGTCACCAGTTGAAAAAGAAGGATGAACAGCTCAAGGCAGCCAAGGACAGGGTGAATTTTCTAGAGGCAAAGGAGAAATCCTTAGAGGCGGATGTCGCCCGAATGACAGAAAGGGCGCTAACAGCAGAGAATGAAAGGAACAGGCTTCAAGGTGAAATTGCAAAGGCCCGAGTAGCCGACCCAGCCGTATTAAAGGAGTTGCAGAATCAAAACCAAGCGGCGCAACAGAGCTTACAATCGATGGAAGAAGAGCTTGAACGCTTCCGCCTTGAGTTCAGACAGAAGCTGGCAGAAAAAGGCGAAGAGATGGAACACCTACAAGATCAGCATCAGCAGAAGATACAGGAAAAAGAGGCCGAATTCAAAGATTTGAAGAATAGACTGGAGGAGGAGCTCCAAGAAACGAAGACCAAGCTAGAAGATGAGCTCCGAGAAGCGAAAGCTTCATTAGAAGAGCAATCGGCTAACCACTCTAGAGCTGAACAGAATTGGCAGAAACAAATGAACAACTATGAAGCGCTGTGGACATCTGAGAAGAAGAAGGTAGAATTTGCCAAGGCTCTCATTTCACGAGACGCAGAGATTTCTTCGCTTAAGGCCTCCCTGCTACCAGCCCCTGCCCAACCGGATATCATCCCACTGGTCAGGCAATTGTACATTTCTCACTGGGAGAAAATCAAAGCCTTCTGCCTAAATCTGCAGCCTACCCTCCGGTTCATCGACAGGGCGTTAAAACTCAATCAGGAGGCCTATGACACAATGGAACAGTTCCCGCATTTCATCCTGGAAAAGGTTCCTGAAGCGAGGGACTTGTTAAATAAGCTATACTCGGTCTCAGACAAGATCCTCGCCGGGGCAGGTATTGAAGATAGGGACAACGTAGCTCAAACGGAAAATAGGTTCATTCATTGCCACTCCGCTTTCTAGCGTACTAAGGCAGCAGCGACTTTTCTAAACAAAGCGCTAGATGGCATTCGAGGGAGTTTCTCTGAGTTAGGCAGGTTGGGATTACCGTCCCTATTTCTTGAGGATGGCACTATTACCACGGCTGCGCAGATTACCGAGATCATTGAGCAGAAGGAGAACGATCCGGAGGCATTCAAGGAACTCGGCAGCCCCCCAACAGCAGCAGATATCGAGGCAATCATTCATCCTCTCTCTCAGCTGCTGTTCCACATAGAAGCAGGCGCTGGCCTGCCAGAGGTGCTGCCTCATAAGGAAGCTATTGATCTCCGCGGAGCACAAGAGAATTTGCGCAGCATGGCAAAGCCATCCGAAATTGAATGGGTGCCTTTGCAGGCTGCACTTTCAAAACTCTAACTCCATTTGCCCTAGAGAGGAAGGCTCTGGTCTGCAGAACCAGAGAGTTTTTGGGTTCTCCGTTCCTTATTCGAAACGCCCCTGTTAGTCACCAAAAGCTGTTGAAATAATATTCCACTCAGCTCCCTTCGGGTTCCCCTTTTTTTGTGCATGTTCATGCGCTGACCTGCGCGTCTTCGCGTTTCTTCGGCTTCCCGGCAGGTTTTTGATCTTTCCCTTTGTGTGCATTCCTCGCTTCGCAACTTTGGCAAGCGGCTTCCCTTTTGGCTCTTGAGATGCTGCGCTGAGCGCCCACGTGTCTCGCCTGCGGGGTCTTTCATTTTCTGTTGCTTTATGTTTCCTATGGGTTGCGAAACGGGGCCCACATCTCTATACGTGGCGGTGTAGCGCAATCTTTCCCTAGCAGGAGTAGAGTATGCTGCGGCGGGCTGCGAATGATTTCTATTGGCCTTCTTTATTTCCTGGCGGGGCCCACCCTCGCTCACGTGTCAGCGGTTTGCGGCTTTTAAAACAACAGCAGGGACGAGAGCACCACGGGTTGCGAAACGCGGCCACGCGTCTTTCGCCCCCTTTTTCATGCGGCCTTGCGAAACGCGGCCATGCGTCTTTCGCCCCCTTTTTCATGCGGCCTTTCCCCATTTTCAAAGTATCCTCTGTTCCCTGAACACGTGTCACTTCTCCGCAAGCTCCCGGTCAATGGAGAAGGAGTTTTCATTCAGGCCGCGGTTTGCTGCCACGTGTCTTACATCGATTATCAAAGCAGGCTGTGAGATGGCCGAGCGGGATGGTGTCATTCACTGCTGCTCGCCATGGTTCTCTAAGGTGGTGGACGACACTCGTCGCTTCGAAGCCTGGTTGGGACCACTGCCATCATTCCAAAAGGGCACGCCTGTAACTAACCAACTGGATGCTGTACCCTGATTGGCTGCTCTCATAACGGCATTGAGAATATTCTTATCCGGGCATCATTACGGGGGATTGTGGAATCATTCTGTTACAACTCTCCAGGCGGTGGGATTTTGCTCTCCGGCTATATATACTCCCTCCGTTGAGGGAAAATGGTCCAAAATTTTACAGGAAGAATACTGGTTTTAGCAAGAGACGCCAGGCCTCTTTTGCATGTTTATTTGCAAGATGTTTTTAGACTGTGCCTATTGTTCGGTTTTCTGCTTTTTATGTCTTGATTAAACTGTGAACTGTGCTTTTTATTGTCTTAAGCATTTCATTTGAGGAGACTTCTATATATTGAACGCAAACTTGCTGGTCTAAATCATGTCTTAATGACTCTTCTTAGCAGTAAGAATGTATGCGATACTGTTTTATGTCAATTAAATGAACTGTTTATGCTATTGCTTTAAGCTTTCGGTGTTTTGGAACATATCAATAACATTCAGGCCCTTAAGTCTATGATTTATTGTGCCTATCAAAAAGCTTTGGCGCATCGCCTTAGATTAATATTTGTTTCATTATATCTGCTTCATTTTCCCTTTCCAAAAACTATTATATAGAAGAAGTCGGCTTCTTTAAAATCCGGAGGTCACTCAGTTTGGCGCAAAGGGGTCCCCCTTGAACTGAGTTTCTCATAAAGGCACTGTTATCTCGTCAATTTTTGGCGCCAACAGGAAGAAATAAAACCAAAGGTGTATGAAGAATATCTTTCCATTCCTAAAAGGAATATAAGGGAAGAAAGTACAAAATGTATGAAGTCTCTAACAACTACTCATTTGTCTCCATGTCAATGTCAAAATTTGTCACCATCAAATTAGGAATTCTAGGCCACACTGATGAAGATGAAAATCTAAAACCTAGTAGAGATGTATGTAGAACAAGATCCAAAGACTCAACTACCTCCTCTAAAGACAAAGGTGCCTCCTCCAAATGTTTCTCAAAAGTATCCACAATCATGTCAAACTATGATAAATGATCATGTGGAGAATGAACAAGAGGATCCAAAGGCTCATCCACAACAACTAAAGAAGAATCAACTTCATCAAAGAGAAGATGAATGTCATGAAAAGTGTCTTCCAAATCTAAAATTTGAGACTCTCTAAATAAACCTATAATGTCTTCCAAGTAATCATCTGAAGTAACTATTTTTTGAAGATGGTGTATATCTTGTTGCACTGAATCACAAGTAGTCAAGGATTCAGCAACACCAGTATCCTTAGAAGCAATAGTAGATGGAGGAGAAGGAATGCAAGACTCAAGAACTGGATCTGATGTGAGAATACCCAAAATCAAGTAACCAAAGTTCTCAAAATCAAATGTCACACGAGTGTAATGAACAACCAAAGGATTAGAACCATCATCAGGTGCAAAGTCTGAAAAGGTATACAACTGAGATGCATGATCAACCACCCCACTAGCAATTATCTCTCTGCTCTCCAAGTCTCTGATGATAATTGAATCAGGTGTGAATTCCATAGTCTTCCCTACTCCACCATGAGTGATATGATAGATGGAAAGAAGATTAGTTTTCAAGTAAGGTACACACAAAACATCATTGAAGGTGGAATCCCTAATATCAATAGATCCTCTCCCACTTACATTCATGTAAGTATTGTTTCCCATTAGAATAGGTGGAATAACACAAGGCTCAAAAGAAGAGAACACAGACTATGAAGAAGCCATGTGATGAGAAGCTCCAGAATCTAGAAACCACTTCCTTGATTAATGACTTGTAGAAGCACACAGAGCTTTACCTTTATTTTTCTTCAACTCAGTAGAAAATCCTACATGACCTTTATCCTTTTTAGATCTTGATTTTTTATAATGTGAAGAAGAAGTAGACTCAGAAATTCTAAAAGGTAGATCAATATTGTTCTTCCTAAGAAGCTGTTTTAGTTCATCAATATCCTTCTTATAACAAGAATGTTCTTCATGTCTAGTCCTCTTGCAATATGAACATGTAGAATTCTCCTTCTTAGATGAATTCTCCCTTGAAGAGGATTTGTAGTGTGCTTGATCTATATGTGGATTTTTCTTTGATTTATTTTGTTTCTTGTCAGATTGTTTTGACTCTTTCTATCCCTTAGGCTAACCAGCCAATAAAGCTTGAGTCTATGATGGCTTTATGAGACCCATAGAAAAAATCTTATGTTGTTCATGCATTAGCATCTCAGAAAAGGATGCAAATGAAGGCATAATAAATGCATATCCTATAGTCAGTCTATGAGTATGAAAGCTAGAAATAGAATCTACAAATTCAGGACCAAGTTTATTCAATGTATTATAGATTAATTGAATGTCCTTTTTTTCAATACCACATGCTTTACATTATGCTCTCAGATCATTGACCTTAGTAATATAATCCTAGATGTTGCTAAAGTTATTTGGATCAAGGCTCATCAGTTCATTATCAATCTGAGAGCCTTTGACTTTATCTATTGTACCATGCAAATATTTTAACTTTTCCCAAGCATCATGTGTATCTATACATGGTTCAATCTGAAACATAAGATCAAGGGAAACAAAACTATGAAGAAATCCAAAATTTTTTGTATATTCAAGCATCCATTTTATCTTTTCCTTATCATCTGTAGGTTCCACTACCTTCTTTTCAACATATGGAGTATACCCATGCTGCATTAAGGCATTCCATGCATGTTGATGCCATGTTGCATAATTATAAGGTGTTAGAAAAGGAACCTTAGAAAGATCCATGTGTGAAGGAAAAGAAGAGCATGAGTGAATAGATCAAACACACACACACAAAGAGAGACCCCCCCTTTTTCACTCAATCAAGAATCGCCACAACAAAAAATGATTTGGCATTTTATAAATCAGTGTGTTTATAATGATAGAGTTGTTTTCCAGAGTTTTACAATGTCCAAAAATGGACCCAAATAATGAAAGTAAAATAAAATATTTGAATGAGAACTTTAAAATAGAACCAATGTGTAGTGCTTAGAAAAATATTCACCTTCAAAAAAAGAATCACCTCAATTCGAGGTCATACGTGAAAGTTACATCCATTTGAAGTTCAAAAAATGAGGACTATCCTTCAGATCTAATGAGAAAACTAATTTTATGAAAAACTAGAATCACTTAAGCAAAAATTTACCCCAAATAAAAAAAAAATTGTGTTGAAAAATTTCTTTGTATGACTGAGAATGAGCCCTTTGAAGCTTATGTGCAAAAATGAAAATTTCAATGGAGAGGGGTCCAAAATTTTCAAAAATGAAGCTCTGTCAAATTTGGAAAACTACCTCTAAATTTAGCTAACCACCAAGAATAGAGAACCTCCAATCAATTTAGAAGTACCACCAAAATAGAAATCCACTAGCTAAATTTAGAACCTTTCTAAAATGGGGGAACTGCCAAGAAAAGCACTAACTTTAGTGGACTATCAAATCTTGGGCACAAAAAATGAGGCACAAGTACAGGTATCTAGGTACAACAAATTTGTTGAAGGTTTTTAAGTTTTTAAGTTTTAAATTAAAATTTTAAATAATAAAAATTTGCTTGGAATAAAAAAAATTCAAATGAAATTTTTAACAATAAAAAGTTGTTTGGAAAAGGGCGTAGGGCCCAGGGTACCATGCGTACTTCCCAGTAGGTATGCTAGTACTAGGACCTATGTCAACGCAAGTACCTGGGTACTTTACTCATGATTTTTTCACCCTTTTTTTTGCTTTTTCAATATTTTTTTTTCTTTTTTTTTTTAATTTATCAAAAGAAGACTTGGATAAAAAAAATTTTCAAGTAATAATTTTTTGAATGCAACAAAAATTTAATTTTCAACTTTCAGATCAAAATATGTGTTGTACTTTTTGCAAGTGGGGTCATATAGCTTTTCCTACAAACAAAAATTGCTTCAAAAATCAACTTCTCAAAATTCGACGAAGTGATAGTCAATCCTTAGGTTTGGACACCTTCTAAGCATGATGGTGAGGTCCATTTGGGCTGAAAATGATCTGAAATATTAGCTACCTTCTAGAACCTCTCAAAAACCTTTGTTTCAACCCTTCACAAATCTTGCACCCGATATCTAATTTAGACAAAATAAAATCCAATTATGACTTTTTCAGCTACTTTGAATTCAATGGTGAGCTCAGAATATCTCCAGGAAGCTCCAAAATACCTGCAACAAAATGTAATAAAAAGGAACACCCATAGAAACTAAAATCTCTATCAAGCATTTTTTATTCTTCGGGTCATCACTGAATGCAAGAGAAGAGAATACTTTTCTTTCAACAATGGATTGAGATATCCGTTAACCCACAACTCATAACTAGCTTTGATACCATGTTAGATTTGGTTGTGAAACCACCCAAGATCAAAATTATTGAAGGAAAGAAAGAAAAGAGATTAGGAGATGAATAAACTCAACACTCCCTTAGCTTTGAACTAGCAATCCATATTACATACTAGCCAAGGGGAGGGGTGAGTATTGTTTATATAGAAAAATAATGTCAAATAAATCTAGAGGAGTAATAACTCTCAGGTGCCCATAATAGGTGGGAGTTTTACCTACTTGGTAAATACCAGATTACATGGTTATGCCTACTTAGGTAAAGAAAAGAAATGGTTATGGGAGGTGGCTAATAAATCCAAAAGAGGGTGTGAGACTCAACTACCTAAAGGTGGGTGTGAGTGACACATGTGAATGATGGATTTATGCCACATGTATTCATCCTAACCATTCTAATATAACCTAAATAGGCTTAATAATGTGTGTAGGAAAAATAAATATTCCTTAACATAAGGAAAATAAGAAACCTACACTAACAAAGGGAATCTGAGCCTGCCAGTTCATCCCCTATGAAGAAAGTACAAGTCCAAGGCTTAGGTAGACTAGGCATATCGAGTAGAGAAGAAGAAGAAGACGAGGAGGAGTAAGCCCCACTAGAATATTTTGCTTAAACATCCCAAGTAAGTCTTGCACACCCCCTTATTTCTTCTACTACATCATTGTTTGTTCCTTCCCCTTCATCCACTAAGAAGAATTCTCTCTACATGAGTTCTAATGTCCCCATTTTGAACACACCCCTGACCATATTTGATAATGAACCCATGAAGAAATCCTGCATGCCAAGTGAGCATCATTTGTGTTAGCCATAATTGATTCTCTAATCACTCTATCAAGGGAACCCATTGAAAACACTCAAACATCCATGCTACCAGTTTCACTAGACCCATCTGCTACCAGGAAAATTCATTTTTCCTACCCATTTCCCCTTTCACTCCCATAGGTGTCTCTCCTTCTCACTCCACATATGACATCTCACCTTTTTCCATGATAATGCTTCTCTTCACCTCTCTACAACCTCAGACAGTCAATGTCTCACCTTCCATCACCTAATTCAGTCTCCCTTTAGGTGCTTTGATTGCCACATAGAGTATTGACACCCCATAGATTCTTTGAAGTCACTTGGATAAACAAAGTAGGCCCGACAAGCAACGAAACAAAAATTGCAGATAAAGGCCATGAAAAAACAAGCTACTCAAAAAATTGAGGCCCATTTTGATGAAGAGTTCAATGCTATGTTGATCATTTCCATGTGTTCTTGGATTTCCAAGATAGAGGGAGAAATATAGTTTGAAGATTATGAAATTAGGGTAGTAGGCATAAATTTAAATGAGACTCTCTTGTGTGACAAGGTGTTTCTAGCCAAAGAAACTCAAAAGGTGGTCTACACTGACTATGAGAAGCTCGACATAAAATTGAAGAAGCACGAGGTAGAGTTGGAAAATGTAAAAGCCACAATGGACAGGATATAGGTTGAGATCAAAGGAAAAGATGTAGAAATGACCCACTTGAGGAAGTTGCAGGCTCAGAAAGGAGAAGCAACCCAAAATGAGTAGGATCAGCTTCATTCCAAGGTAGAGAAATTGAAAGGTGAGATCACCATTGAACATGAGGCAAGAGAAAAGTATCAATGCAAACAAAAGAAGATGGAAACTAATATAGCTAGATCAAATGCTATATATAATGAGATGTAAAAGATATTTAATGAGATGGATCAGGAAAAGAAGGATATGCAGAAGGAATTGGATAGCATTTGATCCCAAGCCTCTGATGACCTTCAAAAGTTCCAAGTAGAGGAAAAAGGGAAAAACAAGAAAAGCTAGATATCAAGTCAATTTTGTAGACTCGAGATGAAGAGATTAGGAAGCTATGCTCTAAACTTACAAGCACCTTCTAGGAGAAGAGTCAATTAGAGGAAACCATAAAGGCAAGGGAGTCCCAATTCTAGTAGGAATTGATCATGGTACAAGGATCTAGTATCCTTCTGATACTAAAAAAATTGATATCTGCTCATTGGGAGAGAATCATAGTTGCAGTTGCATCTCTAAAGTTGGCCTTGCAGTTTCTAAGGGATGCTCTAGAATTAAATGATAAAGTTGTCCCAAAGGTTGACCAAATTCTCCACATATACACCCCTTGAGCTAAAGGATCAAGGATCTTGGTTTGCAAAATTATGCAAGGAAATTGAGGAAACCCTAAGGGACACTAGAATTCCTAATCGATGATCAGCTATGAGGAAAGGATATGAATTCATCAGTTTCCATAGGATCGTATCAAATGATAAAAACTTCTAGGTAGGGTTGAATAAGAATGTTGGTGAGATCATGGAAGAGTTTAGTTTTCTACTCCAAAGAGAATACTATGCCCTTTTCTCATTGGATGGAGGAGTGTTAACAATTGAGCAGATTGAGGATGCAATCAGGCTCAAAATGCATGCCTCTACAGATCTAAAGGGTTTAAGCTCATCACCCACTATTGAGGATATTGAGAAGGAAATTCTTCCCCTTTCTCAACTATACTACTACATTAGAGATGTCTCATCAAGGTTTGTAGGAGTTTCTTTTAAAGAAGTCCTCAAGTTGGATCAAGCATATGAGGTTTTATGCACCCTCATCTGGTCCACTGATGTAGATTGGGAGACCCAACATGCTAATTTCCTCAAACTCCAAGAATTTCCAGAGGTCTAGGATTGTTCCTCCACAAGCAAAGGCTCCCTATGAGTCGCCAAAAATGTAAAGTATTTTTTCCCTTTTGAACAATTTTCTGGTTTCCAACCCTTATTTCCTTTCCACTTCAAGATAGTTTTACACTTGAAGGACAAAGAATGATTTCACATAAAGGTGCATAATGCACCACAAGGTGGTTGTGTGGCTTTATATATATATCATTTTTGTTTTGGGTGTGAACCAAGACACATGTCAGCTTGGCAAGGATTTTCTTCAAAACAACTCTCACAAAGTCTGAAATTGCCTACTCACTTGACACGTCATCCATTTTCGTCGAGTAGTCAGTATCTTTTGTGGAAATATTTTTTGGGGTGGATTTCATTAGGAAGCGTGATGGATTTATTACTTTTAGGGTGGATCCTTTGAGTCAGTGCCATCAATCTCCATAGCTAATTTATCTAATTTTTCCAAGTGTTAAAATTTGATTGTCTTCTAACATTGTATCTTTGCTAAAAGATCTAAAACAATTAATGGTGTAGTTGAGACTTAATGAGTGAAGATTGTTGTGATCTAATCAAGATATAAGATTAGATTGTGAGCTATCAGATTCAGGAATCTAGCTATTTCTTCTTCTAGATTATTTACGGCAATTTCCTCTTCTTTTGGCTATAAATAGCGGTTGGTAACAGTGAGTAAAAATTTATGAAGTTTTCTTCAAAAAACCATTTCAAAGAATATAAATATTGTTTTAGGGAGTTATTTTTCTTAGAAGTAGGAGTGTCTTTACATAATACTACATATTCTCTTTGGAATGTTATATTTAACTTAGACTATCATCTGATTGGCATCTGACCTTTGTTTTTAGTTTATATATCATAAAATTTTGATCTATTTGGGAGAAATATTTGAGATTGTGCATTCTATGGACTTTTTCAAATTTATTTTTCATATTTTTCCCACATTGAAAAAATTGTGTTAAAATTTTTGTGTTGATATTTTAGATAACTAATTTACATGTTGTTAGCTTATATGTTATATGCTATCCTTCAAAAATTAGATAATATCCATGATATGCTATTTTAATATTATGCTACAAAGGAAAAAGAATTATGTAAAAGTCTAAATATTCCTATTAATCTTTAGGGTTTTTTCTTATTTTTTATCAAACCTTAATGGATGCTTCCCATAGGGAGATTTGAAATACTATATTGTGCTTTAATTAGCCTATATTGCTTGTTCTCTTCCCAACAATGAAGGGTATGTAGCATTTTGAATCTATCATATCAGTTGTAAGAAATAGCTAAGGTTTAAAATGTTACAAAAGCTTGGTGAATCACCATCTTTAAGTTTTATTTACATTTCTTTCTACCCCTTTTCCCCCCATGTTGGTGTTTTTTTCCAATAGAACCTTGAAATCCCCTAAAGGGTTGCGAACCCTTATGCTCAAGAATTTTCAAAGCTACTAGCCAACGAATGAGTAAGGATTCTGAGGACCTTACTCCTACTCTTTAGGCTCTATGAGACCTAGGAGGGTATTCCTTATCATGTTCAAATGATACTTGTTATATTGAGAACACTTCTATGCACATATCAACTCCTATCAAGTGCAAATATACATTATTCATTAAAGTTTTGGCTAGCCTTTGAATAAATTATTATCTATTGCTAGGAATTAGGCAATACTTGAAATTCATACACTGTAATCAAAATATTTTTTAATGATTTTTTTTCTCACTTTGAATCCCTAGACAAGTGCATTACTAGCTCATTCATCTTTAAGGTATCCTAATGAAGAGGCTAGTGCTTCATCTATTGGAAAAATGGAGTCATTTTTGTAACAACCAATAATATATTAGCCATTTTACTCAGAAATTGGTGGACTATCATCATAATACTTTGTAGTATGACAACAAAACATCTAAAACATAACTTCTTACCAAATCCTATACTCTTTCCTTGCAAACTTGTGATCTCCTTCAAGCATCTAATCAATTCTTTGAATTGAAGCAAACATGAACACACACGTCAATCAAAACAACTAAAGATAAATGAAAAGACCATTGATAATTTCATTTATAATTTGTGAGAGAATTACATAGGAGAATATACATTCTATAATTAATAATTTCTTTCATATATGTGACTTTTATAAAACCATTTTAATATCCTTCCATTTATGACTCATACCGTAGACTATTTACTATTCTATTCATTAGTATTTTTTTGCAAAATGCTTCTTCCTAAGCTAAGCTTTTCACCTAGACCATTATAAGACTCAAAATTTAAACCCTTGTAATGAGCCCTAAAATCCCTTTTATAGAACAAGGGAGAAATAAGAAACTTGCTTAATATAGTTACATTTCATTGCAAAACCAAATTCATCTGCATTTCAGATATTCCCTGAATGGTTATATGTAATCATTTGCAAATTAGGGGAAAATTTTTTTTACACCATATGCCAGAGAAAATCAGTTGATACCACCAAAATCACCATTAACCATTGTCAAGCCTTCACATTCCATATCCAAATTGAACAAAAAGATTATTCATTATACTAGCCTAGAGGCACAAACTAACAAACCAACCACAAGGAACCAAATCAACACACAAGACCAAAAACCAAGCACCAACTTAGAAAGAAAATGAGAAACTACCTTGCTTTGTCAATAGCAAAGTAAGTATGCTTGCTTGGTGTCATAGAAATTAGGGAAGCTACGACCACCTCGTCATCAGATTCTCCTAGATTAGTCATGGCCATAAGATATTGGTGGTAACCTAAATCAGTTTTAGTATCACTCTCTAAGATATCATCTGAGACTTCAATGGGATAGTGGTGTTTTCCCATATAAGCTTGGTGGTACTTATTCTAGATAGATTTCTTACTAGCTTTTTTCTTCCTCTTTGGATTTATAGGAACTTCAACCACTTCTGGTTCATTTTTTGGAATTTCACCCTAAGGCTCAAGGAGACTAATTCTCTTGGACCTTTGGGCTAGACTGCCAAAGACATTTGGCTTATCCATTTTCAGCAAAGTAACTTCACCACTTACCCATAGGATAGAGACACCTAGAACAACTACCTCAAACACTACAATTATTAGGAACAACTCCACATGCTCTTATGGAGATTCTCAATTCTCGAAGACAACAAATTGTAAGAATAACAAGTAGGAAATCTTCACTAAATAGATCAATTGGAGTGTGCATGCATTAATGTACCAAAGGAGTTCACACAAGTGAGCTGACAACCTCTCTCTCTATTTCAAATCTTAACCATTGATCCCTAGAATTCCTTGAAACTTATTTGCAATCCTCATGCATGTTAAAAAAATCAATCATTCACATGCCTTAAGATCAATCCTGGATAACCCTACAATTTTACACCATTATTGCTCGCTTGAGCAAAGAAAAATGGCTCACATGACCACATTTTTATTTTAAATAGTAGTTGTGGATCACACTATGAGATGGCCAATTGAGTGGCTTAGATTGAGTCCACCAACTTTGAATTCCCACCACTATCCCTTGTCCAATGACCCTTGGCCAACTAGACACCAAATCATCCATGTGTGGGATCCACCCTTCTTATCTAGGAAGAACAACTAAGATTATTTCTCATCCTTCCATCGTAGTCTTAGATTCAAGCTTCATAGCTTTGGATATGATAGTTAGGACTAGGTCCCACACCTGCAATAGGACACACGCCCATTGCCTGCTAACCCCACAGGATTTGAGAAACTATTATTTTATTCACATGGGTTTGGCAGGGAATGACCAAGATCAAACCTATAGATATAATGGCTAACAATATCTAAACATATGTAAATGTTAGTTTCTAAAGGTGGGTCTCAACTAGGTCGATGGTACTTAACCCTCATAACTAAAGACTTAAGACTTAAGCCTTTTAACATACGAAATGTTTAGCCTGAGTATGGAAAAATTAAAATGATTGTAAAGGCACTTGGTCACCAACAAAGCTAGATTAGGGGACTAATAAGAATGATGATTTCAATGGCTCAAGTGGCAACTTTAATGATAGAAAATTGGGTATGATAGGTCAATGCAAAAATATGATGCCTAAAGGTTTAAGATGGAAAACTAGAAAATGAGGGCTTTTAGACCAAAACCCTAACCCTTCCCTTAGACATTGAGGCTCACAATCATGAAAAAATTAGAACCTTCTTAGGATTTAAAAAAAAAATGGAAGCTCTCCCAGTGGCTCATGCTCAGGGATGCATACCTCTAGTGGGTATGGCGAGAATCTAGATCTCAGGTTGAAGCATATTGTAAAGAAGGAAAAAAACCTTGGAGCTTGCTAGGACCAGGAAAGTAGACACAACCAAAAAAAAAACCTAAACCCATACAATATTTACATAACTATACATTATGTCCCTCCTTTTCATTTTAGAAGCTATCTGCTAATGTATAGTCCATTAAGCATACCTCATGCAATTCCATAGGCTTTAGTCTTCAAATTGGTGGCCCAAGGCTCCCCAAATCTTGGATCCCACTCTTACCTATGTCAAAGACTTTATCCTCAACTATCTGTAATGGATTAACACTTATATCAAGCATTTCCAAACAATCAGCTTCATTGTGATTAACATCATCAACCCCATATGACAGTTTCAAAACTACCCTATTCATTGGCCTTCTCTAGTACAAGCTTATCCAATTGAATTGAAACTGTGAATACTCATATTCCATTTTATCATTAGCATCACTAACTTTGACATCACACTTAATTTGTGCATCAAACTAAAAATATTCTTAAGTACTTTTGTATATGCCATGCACACAACCCCCAAATATATCAAAAGAAAAAATTTCATCATCAAGGGGTTCATTAAATTGGGCATCATGATATAGACAAGCATTTAAGCACACTAATTCATTTTTCAAACCCTCATTTAGTTCAATGCAAAATTCTTCAAAGGTAGGCTCAAGCAATTCATCATCAACTGGGATAGAAAAAAAACACCCATGTGCATTGGTCACTTCATGTGCAATCTTGGTTGATATGTGTGATGACCCAAATGTGAACACTCATTGCTATCTGAAATTTGTTCATTTGCATTAGAACCAACATCTTTTTTCTCCTTCACACAAATTCTTTCCTCATTGGATGAAAATGCGTCCATAATAATGTTGTGAAGATAAGGAACATTAGAAAAGAACTCAATTTCACATTCAATAACATGAGATCAACCATTATTTGTGTCATTTGGCTTCTCTACACATAGGCCAAAAGGTTCTACAATATCAACACAATTTGAAAATTCATCAAACTATTTCACATTATCAATGGCTAATAATGTTGATTCAAGATCTATGTGTTTATCATAATGCATAACTTGGTCATTCGAAAATGAACCCCTTCCTTCATCAAGGTGTACAAAATCATCATTTTGATGTATAGCTAAAATTTTCATCTCAACTTCACACAAATAGTCAAGAGTAGCTAGGATATAAGCATTTTCTTCAGCACCTTCATCATCTCTAGTACTCTATTCAGGGTCAGCACATTGAAAAATCACATCTTTATCTTCAAATTCTTCATTATCAACATAGTTAACATACTCCATTGATTGAAAATCCTAATTATATTCCAAGTATGCATCAAATGCAATTTGTTCATTCACTTGTGGACAAGTGACTTCATGAGCATTTTTATCATTACATCCTTCATGTGATTGAAGTGATTCTAGATCATCCTCATAGGAGAAGTTACAAACCTTAGAAACACAATCAAAAACTTCAATCTCATTATGATCCTTAATCTTGCCCACAATATTTGTATTGAATGTAAAATGCTCATAGGCACTGCTTTCAAGCAACTCATCAATGTGTTTCTTTTTTTTCTCATGGCCACATTCTAACCCTATGTCAGATGCATCATCTGAGTTCTCAAAATAGAGTGGGTTATTTCTAAACCAATAAGGGTCACCACTTCTCATTTCAAGTAAAGTTGGATGCTCATCAAATAAGGGATTTTTCCATACATTCATTTTTGTCATAAAATCTTCAGCCTCTTTAGTATGAAGGTTTAAATTTTTTAGAGCATCATTGTACTCAAAGTCATTATGATCACTAGAAGAGCATAAAGACACATTTTTGACCTCATCCACATCATTTGTAGTTAACATCAGTAACTCACATTGTGAAAACTCCTCACTCGAGGAAAATTGTTCACTCTCAAGAAAACATGCATGAACATAGTTATCAACATATCCCTTTCTTGAGACAAAGGATTCCATCTCTACTTCATCATAATCAATAGAGGCAAGACCAGACTCAATGCCATCCAAATTACTATAGTTAGAACATTCACCAATATTGAGACTACAGTTAGGTTCCTCAGATTGAATGCCTAAACTATCACTTTCAACACCTTGACCATTAATTTGGGACAAAATATCAACAACATTTGCACCACTGTCATTGATCATATCATGACATGGGATGACCTCTTGTATCTCTTTTACTTCACTATCCATGAAATCCTATGGAAGAAAATCATGTACGTCTACTTTGTCATCATATTGTGTATTTTCATCTTCATCATTGTTGTATTGATTTGCATATGTGCTACTTGTGAACTAATTACAACCATTACATTCTCCTATACAACAAGATGGTTGTTCATACTTTGATAGACTCTTTTCACTTGTTTGCATTATTTTTTGTTCTTTCTCAACAAGACAACCACCATTAGCAGTCTGGGGCATCACATGTACATAATCACAAATAGCTCCCTCTACAATCCTTATCCAATAAATTACTTGACCGAAGCTATGAGGCTTTAATTCCCTTAGCAAGGTACTATGCCCTGACTTGTAGATTTCACAAAATAGATCAATGCACATTGAATCCTTAGGTATAAAATTTATGGGAACCTCCAACAAGGCATCCACAAATCTTGAAAGAAAATCATAGGGTGATTCTTCTTTATGTATTTTTATTTCATACAAATTTTTAACAAAAGGAAACTAATTAACTTTGCTCAAATTTTGTTGATGTTCAACTTGTAGCTCACTATAATCTGCATATTGTGGTGAAGGGGTAATCATAATAGTAGAAGGATTATCATCTTAATAGGTGTCTCTAATAGCTGATCCATTAGTTCTATTTGTGTTAAATGTGCTAGGATAACCCACACTGGTGGCCAAATACCCTTTCATCATTAAATATTTTAAGTTGTTATCAATATTCATGGAAATTAGATATGCTTGATGCAATGTTGCAGGCTCTTTGTCTCTTAGTAGATAGCTCATCTTACTATCAAATGAACCAAAATATACAACCAAACATTTAGCATCATTTGGCTGTATATTTTCAATAATATCCCATATGAACTTTGAAAATCTAAGATTGAAAGCATGAACTAGCTCATCCTCATTCTTATGAATTTCCATAATTTTTTTCCTTACCACATTAGCATTTACTCTTTCACCAAATTGTTCTATGAATACTACTTTGAAATCATCCCACAAGTGTATAGAGGATGTTCGTAAATAGGAGAACCAATCTCTTGCATCTTATTTTAAAGAATGAAAAAACCACTTCTTGACAACATCCTCAAAATCTAGTTTATAATCTCCCATCATATCAACAAAATCTTGCAGATGCTTGCTTGCTAATTCAGACTTCTCACCATTGAACTTTGGTACCTTATCTTTGATTTTAGATGGTACAATATTTGGGTAGCCACAAATGCTACCGAAATTTCTTTGACTTGAGAGGGGTTTCCCATTATGTATCATGACATTAGGTTCCACACAAGGATGCATAGTTTGATAATACATTTTCTCACACCTTTTACAAGGCTTGTCATATCAACCATATAATTACACAAGGAAATTCAAAATCCCTTTGCAATTATGATCTTAAGCCTTTACAATGCAAATATCCTATCTTTGCTTTTGATTAAGATCCTCTAATAGATAAAATTCAAAGATATAACATACTTCATCATAGTACATGAATTTAAATTTTCACTTTAGAAGCATGCAAAATTACCACTACTATTCCCCCTCTTAGTGCTATTTCATCTAATGAGGAACCATTTACATCTTAGGTCTTAAAAAATTCTCATAAATTTCCTACAAACATATAATATTTTCTTTTGATTTATGAGAATACCTAGAAATTTGTAGTAGTCATTGACTTTTCTTCTTTGAAATTTGTAGATCTGGAATTTTAATGTATTCTTTATTATGTTCTTTAGTCAGAGTCACCACCTCTCTTTAAAAAGGACTAAACTTCAAGTAGTATGAAGCTTTTTCAAAGGTAAATCTCATTTTGGGTCTTCTCCAACAATGGATTCATGATTGTCAACCATTTTGCCTAAGTATGGATTAAGGGTGTGACCTTCAAACCCTTACCTTATAGGTTTATCTAAAACCCTTTGGATTTTTAATTTTGCATTGACTTGTTTCATCTGATCACTAGTTGCTTAAGTCGTCACTTGAGCCTTTGAATGCATATTCTTACCAACCCCTTTTGTCTAGGAAAGATGGTTACCCATGCATTGTCTCATGTCAAATATACATAAAGTTGGAAAAATATTTTACTCCAAAAGACTTATGTTTAAGCCATTTTTCTGAGGGTTTAATTTTCATCAACCTAGTCATGGCCCCACTTTAAGACTAATTGTTGACAATGAAGATTACACCCTTAGCCAAGTTAGACTTTCCTATCCTATTGCAACAAGGAAACGCTCTCAGATTTGTGGGAAAATCTATAAGTGAGAGCAGATCTCCAAAGTGGGATGGTTCCCCCAGTAAGCCACCTAATCTAGAAGAACTTTAGATGAAAGGGTTAAAAGGGAAAACTAAAACATAGA
>VDFB02193867.1:522300733-522374966 GCA_007258455.2 Sequoia sempervirens | reverse complement strand
AAAATAGACTTCAACGCAACCAACAAAATAATGTCACTTCATCATACGAGCACTAGAGCATGAAATAACTTGATCATACATTCCTTTAACATCCATAAGTAATTTACCAAAACCGCAATCATAATTAATCAACTATGGAGAAATGCAAACTAGAATATCGAAGAGGCACCAAAAATACTGAATCTTCCACTAGAGAAGATAAGTACACACTGGTTTAGAGTATCAGAACAAGCTACCAACATGGTGAAATCAATGACAATGTATAGATAACCCACTCATTCTTCCAACAATCTCCACCTTTTTCATTGACGACAACATGTAAATAAAATTCTCCTTTCCTCAATTTTTTTTAAATTTCTCCAAATTTCTCCGCTATCTCCACCACTCTCCCCCTTTGACATCAATGGAAAAGGGCATCAAAAATCAGTGTAAACATGGTGACATCAAAATTTCAAAATATTTCCAAAAACTTCATAAACCTCAACCAATCCAAAACTTTTAAGCATATATAAATTAAGTCAAGATGACATTCTTCACCTAAAATACTTTCTTATACCTTTCCTTGAGAACTGGAAACAACTTCTAGTTGAATATAATAGATTCCATTTTTGTGCATGTACTTTCCAATAATCCCAACAGAGTAAAAGAAGGTGACCAATCTATAACAAAACATTGTTTTTCAACATCTTCTGCATCAATAAGAATTCTAGAAAGATGCTCTAACCAGACTTCAACAATTTATTTAAGAAGCTAGAAGGTCTTTGTCACATAATCTCTCTATATTTGTCTAATGATTAGTTCAACCTATATTTCACCAACTCTTATTCTTTGCTTCCCTTATTTATCTTCAAATATATTGAAATTCTTTCCAATGTTGTTCACTTCAACTTCAATCGCTTCAATTTTGCTTCTAGAATTATCTACAACTATAGGCCATCAAAGAAAATACTTGTAAATATCTAAAAATTCTTTAATATACTTCTTTTTTTCCATAATCAATCTAGAAAGTCTTTGCTTAGATTTTTCACATCGCCTTTCAACCAAGATTCCCATTTTACATCCTTTTGGACCTTCAAGTAACATCCTTTCTTCAACAATCTCAATCAGATTTTCTAGCAAGAAATCAAAAATTACAAATACTTCAATACCTTTCTGAAGTAAATATTCTACCAGAGCATCATCAATTTTTTAGTTTGTCAATAAACAAGGTAGCATTCCATAGTTCACTAATCTTCATTTTTCCTTCAACTAACATAGACTGGATGTCATTAGGATTAGGGGATTCAGTTCCAGTAAGAGATTCATTCTCCTTCTCATTTGAAATTTCAATGATTTCTTCAGTTATCTCTTTTCTCTTTTTTGATTCTGGAGGGGAATCATTGATAACAACCTCCAATTCTCTTTTTCTAGAGGATGATCCCACTTTGAATAGACTTAATGTAGTTATCTATTGGAAAGGATCCCACTTTGAATAGAAACACTAGAAAGGATCCAACATGAAATGGATAATTCTCAACCAATGAAATTCAAATATTTTCAATAAAATTATCAAATAACAAGCTACATAAATCAAATTATCTATTCTCCTTAACCATCATGTGAGAAATATGTACGACAATAGAAAACGTTGAACTTTCACAATTTCTAAAATAAATTTTGTATGAAATATTATACACAACATACCTAACAGCCGAATCAACAATTTTATCAATCAACAATGCTCTAAGATCTCTATTGATGCCAGCTAGATCCTCCACATCTTTATACTTCACAATTTTCTTTCCAGGGAGTTCTCCAATGCTACATAATTCAGTGATCACTTCAATTGCTTCTTTCAAGATCAAATAGGATTTGTCCAAAACAATGCTTTCATCCTTGAAATGATTCAACAAGAACAAGATAACTTCTTTATCTATAATCCATAAAAATTCACTCCATAAATCCATCCCTAGGGTTTCTATGTTCTATAATTCAACTTTTCTCAACCCTAATTTGATTCCTTTCATTTTCCTATGATCATATTCTTCTAATTTTATGCTTTTCAACTTTAGAGGTGTAACACCACATTATCCACTATCCATTGCTATGCTTTCTTTAGATTCAATGAAAAATCTTCAATTTTCTTCTTTCCTTTTGCAAAAGGTTTCTAGATTACCTAATATAATCTCTTTGAATTCCTTTTATAAATGCTTCAAGCTCTCTCCAAGATCATTCTAGGCTTCTGTTCAAGCTCTTCAAAGTCATGATTTAACCAAAAAGACTTGCAAAATTCATCATATACACCATTGAACTTACCCTAAAACATATTAAATGTGTTAAACACCAAAAAGTTGTTAAAATAAACCTTCTTATCAAAGAAAGCCCTTATTTGGTCCACAAATCCTCATACCTTCATATTTTTTTCTGGTTCTTTTTCCAAATCCTTTGAATAATCATTCTTCACATTCCAACCATGAGCCACCCTCTGACACACCATTCTTCTAGGGGTTTTTCATAATCTTTCGATAATGCTCTCCCTAAGACCATGCTAGGTCTAAATTATAAATAAGTCATATATACCAGACGAGGGTACAGACACAGTAGGAGTCTCAGGTTTTTCTTATTCTTCTTTCTTTTTCCATATCTTAACCATCTCTTGCTTCATCTCTTCTTTTTCAATCTTCTTTATCGGTTCACTCTTATCTTCCAAAGTAGAATTCTTTCCTTTCTTACTCTTTGTAAACTTTAGATACATGTCCAGGTTTGTTGCAGTTATAACAGACCGCACTTTTTTGATTAATCTTTCCTTCATTATTCCTCGATCTACACTAACTTGCTCTATGTCAAAATTTATTATAAGTGTAGTAGTAGCCATTAAAGAATTTATTCCTTTTTCCTTTAATTAAACTTGTTCCTCATTACTTGACTGATCATTCTCACTTGAGATATGCATTATGTAGCCTTATGTCCAATATTTCCACATTCAAAACATTTTCCAGAAAGAGAACTAGAAAACTAGTTCATCTTGCTCCTACATTCAGTTGCTATATGACCATATTTGTTACAAGAGAAAAAATACCATCAAAAAAGGTGTACCTCTGTGCATTAGGCCATCTCATAGGTGGTCTTCGTACAAAATTCCTTCTCTACTTCCACTTTCCTCGATTCTTCTTCACATCTTAAGAAATTTCACTGGTATCAACTCCAAAGCCACCTTTTCCTTTACATGGTTTCTTTCCTACAAGTAGTTCTTCGAGTTTACCAGAGCTAGATTTGAAATTATTTTCATAGAGTTTCACCTTTTCTAGTTCCACTCTTAAGTTAACTATCTTCTTCTCAATTCTATAACATTCATCAGACTTGTTCAACACCATTGTATTCAGACATTCTTCAATCCTCTTCTTTTCTCCTATTGTTTCAGCTATTCACTTACTTCTCTGTGTCTTTCAATAAATTTCTTCAGTTGTTCCTTCAATTTTTGAACACATTCATTTGTTTCATCAAGATTCTCTTTCAAATATTTGTTTTTTGTTTCCACTTTATCAAAATTTTCAAGAGTAGTCTAGAGCTCTCCTTTATCATCCATTCAACCAGCCTTCAGGATCCTCCTCAAGTGGTTAAGCTCTTCAGCAAGGAACCAAAGTATCTGATACCAATTGTTAAATAGGCGTAGGGAAACTAAGAGAGGGGTTGAATCAATTGTCACACAAATTCAAGCTTAAAAATTTATCACTTATCAATTCTTCAACCACACTATTTTTTTATTAAATATGAGCATGAAACATAAATAACATAAAGTAAATCAACACAATAAAAACCATATTTTTACATGGAAAACCGAATAAGGGAAAAACCATGGTGAGGGTTAACTCACACTATATAGTATTTTAAAAAGAGGCTCACTACCAAAAAGGACTCACTGTCCAAGTACAAAGGATCACTGCCTACAAAAAGGACTCACTATCCAACAGGGAGGCTCACTACCTACACAAGATTATACAAAATAGAATAAGGCTTGACAACCCAAAATGAATTGGAAAGATGCACCTATCATGTGTCGATATAGTTTAGAAGATGCTCAGTATGCAAAATTTACACCCTTCATTCTTCAATCATTTTCACATCAACTGTTGCCTTTCTGATCACCCATTCACATTCATTACTCACTCACTATTTCTTCTATCTCTTCTCTATTGTCTACCATCCATACTTTTGAAAAACTATTTGCCATAAATTTATGTCTGATCTCCATTGCAAGCATGAATTAGGTCAGCCTAATTAGATGCAATTCATTTATAAAAAATATCAACTATTGGCTCCAATAGTTCACAAAATATTTCCAAACATGCAATTCAACTTTTAGCACATTAGATTATGTCAGCTCAAACCAAGAAATAGATTGCACATAAGTTTTCATATCATAACAAAATTATCTTAACAGGTTGGCTAGAAATAGACTTCAACGCAACCAAAAAAATAATGTCACTTCGTCATATGAGCACTAGAGCATGAAATAACCTTATCATACATGCCTTTAAAATTCATAAGTAATTTCCCAAAATTGCAATAAGAAATAATCAACTATGGAGAAATGTAGACTAGAATACCTAAGAGGCACCAAAATATCGTATCTACCTCCAAAGAAGATAAGTCTGTTATACACACTAGTTTAGACTACCATACCAAGCTACCAACATGGTGACATCAATAATAACATATAGATAACCTACTAATTCTTCCAACAAATTATTTATCTATCCATGTCTCTCAATTAACCTCCACCCTTGATTAAATTATTTTCTAATTTAATCTTGGTCATTGATCATGACCCTTATTCTTAACACTCCTCTAAAAAAAGAGACCTTTAAACCCTAATTCATTATTCATAATCTATCTCAACTCAAGCAAGCTAGGGTTTAGCATTTTGAGTCTTCACAAGGTAGCATCTTCAAGAACATCATCAAGGTATTCAAGAGCAAGGTCCTTCATCATGGAAAGTCTCTAATTGCATTGTTTCTTTTTTCATTATCTTATTTCTTCATTTTAGTTTAATTACCTAAATGGGGTTTGACCAAGGCAAACCCCCAATACGTAACAATCAACACTTTCTATCTTTTCCTTGTGTGATTGCATATTTAGGTGTTTAGATGGCTTGGACATGATTGAATATTAGGTTGCAAACTTGTTGAAGTCATCTCCGCTTTTACAAGGCAAAAATAAACACAAAAAGTCACCAACAATGCTAAAAATCAAGGTTTTGGATCGAGACACTTGGAGGTGTAGATTGAGTAAACCGGAAGCTTCAAATTCCATTTTTGAGTATTCATAAAATACAAAATAGACTAATTCACCTAGAGTGGGCAATGAGTCCCATTGTACCTATTTTTAGAGATTTTTGCATATTTGGACACCCATTTCGCTAAAATAGGCCCTAATGTAGCTTTGTAGAATTGGGACTGATTCGTTCAAAATGGAAAATGAGTCCCACTAGGCCTAAAAGTCAACATCTTTAGAATTTCAGAGTCATTTCCACTCTCCAACAAGTTTGTAGGTGCACACATTCTATTTTACAACTTTCTTTTGTGTTTAACTTGGAATTCTATTAATTTTTATAGGTCTTTTGCATAGAACAATGTGTTTTCAAACACTTCATATTTCTTTAGTTTTGCATAAATAAGCAATCCATTTTATCAATTCATTGCATTTAGGGCATTTCATTTAGGCTTATTTTCATTGTACTTGCATTAGTTTGAGTGAACCATCTAGATTTTGTGTGGGGTCTATCTCTCTCCTCTAGGTGAAAAACCCTAATTGAGCAAGAGAGTCATAGCACCATACAACCCAAAAATCTATGGTTCACTTTTAAATCTCCTTAATTTATGTTACAATTTACTTGCATTTTTAGTTCATTTTACATATCATAGCATGTTTTCAAACATCTTGCATTTAATTAGTTTTGCATTATTAGTTAATCTCTTTTATCAATTATTTGCATCTAGGACATTCCCCTTAGACAAATTTCAATCATCTTTGCATTGGAATCTCAAGGTCTTATTCTTGAGTGAGTCATTAAGAATTTTGGATACCTCTCTCCTGTTAGGTGCAAAACCATAGAAGTGTAAGAGAGCCCATACATCCAAAAATATTTGGTTCATTTTGGTGAACCTACCTTTGGAACATCATATTTCTGATTTCAAGTGCATTTACATCCTAGGAATAGCTCACATTTGCATTACATTGCATTTTTCATTTTTTAACTTGCATCCTAGGGTTTCCAAATTTGCATTAGTGAAAAGCTCATATAGCTTGAATTTTTGCATTTCATTTCATTAAAAAAAATAAGATTATTCATTTTAATATTATACATGCATAAGAAAACATAGAAAGCATAGAAACCAATTAAAAAGAAATCTAAAAACATTCAAAAACTCAGTACCGATCTACTCATTCACCACCTTAAGTGACTTAGTCCAGTTGCACATTTTTCACTACATATTCTGGCATTTAATCCTCAATTTTTGAGTTTCTATTTGTTATTTCTGCATTTCAAATTTACTTTCCAAAATTTTAGTTTATGAGTTTCACATTTTAGTCCAGTTGCACATTTTTCACTGCATATTCCAGCATTTAATCCTTAGTTTATGAGTTTCTATTTGTTGTCTCCTTTGTTCAATTCCTGTCCAGGGTGAAGGTTAGAAATTTTGCAAAGATAGTTGAAAGGGTTGGGACCTTGTCCAAAGAATTAAACATGTAGTTCATAAGAGTGTCATTTGTTAATTCATTGCTAGGCTCACCGAGTTGAAAGGTGCAATGGAGGAGGAGAAGACCATCACAGACACCACCAAGGTGTTTGGCACGTTCACGAGCTTCAAAAGTAGTGAGATGTCTAGGAGGGACATCAAAAGACGTAGCTCAATCGAAGGAGCAATATACACGTTCACCCTCTTAGGGTTAGGAATGCTTACACTCGTAGCAGGAGCTGAAAGTAGAACTAAAGCTGATATAATTGAAGCAAAAGGGATCAGAGAGGAAGATGTGGCAAAAGGTGCCAAAGTAGGAATTTCAAAATCCTCCTCCTTCCTTTGCAAAGTAGCCTTCTCAGTAGCCAAAGCCTTTTTTCAATGCTTGCGTTCACACACAAGGTGATTCTTGCGACTCTAAGAGCTAAAGGTTAGAGGATGAGATGGAACAAAGGGATCATATTTAACCATTAGAGTGTCTATTACGGTCGTTTCTGATGGAGGGAGTGATTCCTAGATTATAATAGGAGGAAGACATTGATAGGAGGTTGGAAAAACAATGGGGGAAGTAAGATCTAACACCTCAGTGGCGGGCCTCTTCCAATTCACCTCCTTGGGGGCAGGAATGGTAGGAGGCTGTGAAGGTCGAGATATAGAAAAATCCCCATGAGGACCCTTCCCCTTACCATAGATTTTAAGACAAGGGCCCGTGGGTAGAATGGGAAGTTCAAATGTTGGATGCTTAGGATTTTTCCTAGTGGGCACCATTGGGTTCTCTAGCAAGCACCAAGGAGTAGAATCCAATGATGTCGCAACAGGGTGAGAGGGAGTGAGAAGTGGGACAATAGAAGAGGAGGAAGAAGAACTTTAAGCATGCTTCTCTTACTCCCTTCTCTATGCCAAGGTGGCATCACTATTAGCTTTCAGGCAAGCCCTATGTGAGACAACATAGGGAGAAGGAGGGTACCTTACTTTAGGTGTTAACCATTCACTCTTGTACTTTACATTAGTTTGGTACAAGAGGTCTCTCTTAGGAAGAAGTGGACCAATGAGCGTAGGAAAGAAGTGATCCAGCGAGTAGCCACCATGTGAAATTTATAGTTTATAACTGGTGTCATGGGCTACATGAACTCTACCCTCATGGATGAATTTTAGACATTTATGCACTACCAAGAAAACTGTATTCATATCGACCAACCAAGGGATAGCCATTTTCACCCTTAAGAGTTCAGACCCTGAGATTATGTCAAAGAGTAAATTCACTGATTTAGGTCCAACTAGGACCGACAAGGTAATGCATCCAAGGGGAGGTACAAAAATTCCATCATGCCTACAATTGGTACTTAGATTCATCATACGGTCCATCTTTGTGCAGGAAATTAATCAGCATAATCTCCTCAATAATGACATTCACCCGACACATTGGGTCAACAAGAACACCTATTACAGTGTTTCTATTGATTCATGCGGGGATGTATAAGGGAGATGGCTCTTTGTTATAGTTCATTGGAAGGTCCTACGAGGTGAATGTTATGCCAGGAGAACTACTCGCAGTTTGCATAAATGGGATGGGTAGATGTAAAAAGGTCATCATGTATACTAGATGGAACTATCACATAGCCCCAAAAGGTTTCATAATTAGGTAGTGACCCAACTAAGGTTTCATTCCATGATGCCTATGGGACCATCCAACTACACCACTAGGGTTCATAGGTTGGGTTGCAAGGTGACACGCCTCACAACACACACACCCACAACACTCCTAGGATACAATGAAAGGGCCTTTTAGCATTGCTAAATGAAACCAAAATGGTTCACATCGGGTTCACTAAAATATAAGGTAGGGGGAAAAACCACAACAAGCCTCCAAGTCATAGAGAGTTGAGAGCAAAGGGATTACCTAACTTACCTCAAGCTAAGCGGGCGTTTTAGGTCAAGGATAGACAATGAAGAGCACTCTCAAGTGCTTTTGTCACTCTACTAATCCGAATGTTTGGATGGGGCTAAACAAGCTAGTTTATGGAACTTGAATCGTACCTCAAACAACTCCTTGCCCGAGGACAATAGTGTGGGCGAGGGATGATAGTACGGTGCACTGGTGTCTATCTGGGGCACTGGCATCCGTACAGGTGAAAATTTTAAAAGTATAATACGTAATACAAAAATACCTACTAATAGTCTAGCCAATGAATTTTAATGCATTAAATAGAATGATAAATATGAGAAAACAAGAAATAACTATGAAAGTGATAGAGGAGATAATGAAAATGAAGATGACAAAGATCAACTCAATAAGAGTCCAATTTATGAGCAAGCTCCACACGTGCACGCATCTACACACACCTGAGAGAGGAAAAATGTTGGGGATGTATAAGGTTTTTTCTTAGTCAAACCCTTGCTTTGGTGTTTC
This sequence comes from Sequoia sempervirens, assembly GCA_007258455.2. Taxonomy (NCBI): domain Eukaryota; kingdom Viridiplantae; phylum Streptophyta; class Pinopsida; order Cupressales; family Cupressaceae; genus Sequoia; species Sequoia sempervirens. The sequence continues at coordinate 522,365,837 of VDFB02193867.1, read as the reverse complement.
CACCTCCACGGATAGCTAGATAGGTAAAGAAGAATACAAATATGATAAAGGAAATGCTAGAAAGGAGAACATTGAATACTACAAAAAACACAACGCTACTCTATCAAACCACAATGAAAGAAGGATGTAGTGAAGTAATACCACCTCCACCCAAAGGAACTCAAGGCTAATGAAGGGAGAATGCAAGACTACGAATTTGAAAAAGTCTACACGACCATAGTGGTGATGAAGGAGGTCTTGCAAGACACCAAACTCGTAGCTTCTATGGTTGCACAACACGTTCTTGATGAAGTTGATGGAGCAACAAGTTAAGAAATTCTCAAGAGATCAAGCTAGCTATGTAAAAATTTTCTAGAGATTGTGGAAGATCGAATGAATTTATAAAAGGATGAAGTGATAGTGAAAAAAAGCCATTTGAAGATGGAAATGGAGGGAAAGGGTTGTTCTTGGGTTGGATGGTTGACATAGAGGCATTATGTTTCATATCCAATGAGGAATGTAATGTACCTATGGATTTGAAAGATAGGAATATGTCAAGGACAACAGTGTGTCACATAGAATTTTTCGCACCACGTGCGTCCCTGACAAAAATTCCCCCATCGACAGAAAGGACAAGCGCCAATTAGATGCACCTCAAATAGGCGATGTGGAATTTCTTAGTCAGGTTTGATTTTCTAAGGTGGAGGGGTGTGAAAGGGGAATTTGCAAGAGGGGCGCAAATTCGCTGCTATACAAAAACCATACACTTTATACCCCATGGCCATTTTTAATTAAAATTAAGAATTTTTTCCTATTGTTTTGCAATGATATTACCAAGAAAATGAAATAATACTGTCTTCTCACTAAATCATATCAAACCTTCCAATACAATGTTACCAAAGGTAAGTGATGCCTTTAATATTTTAACAAATAATGATGATCTTGTTACTATGAATGTAGATAAATTTAGTACCAAATTTAATATGAATAGGAATTACTATATCTCCAAAATTCTTGATCTTCCCTGGAATAGTGGAAGCTACAAAATCATGAATCACAAACCTATTCTCAAAATTCTAAAGGATATTAAATTTACTATTTCCTTCTCTTCTTTTAAGAACACTACCAAGAACTGTATTTTCCTTCCAAATAGGTTCCTCCTAAATTTATGATGATTCAAAACTCCATAAGACTAGGATTTAGTTTATAGATTAACCCTAGCAAGATTGCTTGATAGATTAAGCCTTTCCAAAAATGAAGAGGTGAGTAAAAAAGTTCTATATTTATTGAAAAAGGGAATTTTAGAGAAAGCCTCATTTGATAAAAAAATGCTATTCATGTAAGCACCAAAGAAGGATGATGGATGGAGTTTGTGAACAGTGAAACATTGAATAATCACATGGTTAATGTAGAAAACAATCTATTCCATAAATTCACCCTTTAATATGAACAAATAAATGGCATCAATGTATCTAATAAGCATGGGTGTGAATTAAAAAACTCAAAAAATTAAGGAAAAGCAATGATGTGATAGAAAAAAACTTCATATAAGACATATCCCTATCCTTCGTATAACATGTCATGATAATATCAAGGATATATTTTTTATGTGTAATGAAGGACAAGAACCTACCATCATCTAGCATGCATGCATATCATCCAAGGAATGGGACTTAAACAAAGCCATTAGGTAAGAATAGATTAGGGTTGGATATGAAATATCCAAACCATAATAAAGGTTTACTACATATGCGAGGAAATGACATGAACTTAAACCCTAAGAAAATTCAAAAATGAATGATTAAACTAATAATTATGTTAGATTTTGAATATCATAAAATCAATGAAGTTATAATCCTTAGATTAAACTCTAGGAGGTGTAACCAAATGTTCACAAATAATATAAAGGAAAATATAATATTCTCATAGTTTAATGTAGGCTAGCTATATAAATGGAAGAAAACCAAACACAAGTAAACTTGAAAAAAAATGATTGAAATAGTAAAAAAAATTGTCCGAGTTACAATTACTATTTTTGGAAATTAAATTTGAGGGATACATGTACTTAGCTTTGAGAATAATAGTAAACAATAAATCTAATGTACCACTACATTCATATACCTTAGAAATAGAAATGAATACAAATTACTGTGGAATTGAACTAGGATCAAGAGGTATAAATATCAAGATAGACAATAGATGTTTGGGTGTGATGGGGTGACCTGTCAATAGTGTGTTCCACCTTATGATAAAAAGTAAGGTATTGAAATCAATATTTTTTTGCCAAATTTTCACTTTTTGACACTTAGATGGTGCACAAAATATTATATATAATCTATGCGGAGTGCCAACTAGCCATTATAATTATATAAATGCGACTTAAATATTACCTCGACAAATTCAATATAAGCGAAATGCATCCCACAGTATTTGAAATGAATAGATTCTCTCATTGAATGAGACAAATGCTAGACAGAGTGCTAGAAAATAGGACGGAATCTGATCAAAACGATTGACAGACCAATAAAAGTGAAGGAAAGAAACGAAAGAAACATAAAGTAGAGAGCTTGAACATTGAATCTTCATTTAAGAGAAGATGCTTGGTATTTGGAAATTTGTAGGTGTTGAATAGGTGACCTCATTCTATATTCGGTCAGTCGAAGATGTCCTCATTCTATATTCGGCCAGCGGAAGATGTTTGAAGCAGTAAAATTACAGGAAATGAGAGAGAGTGTTGATCAGTTCCACTACAATTATGGAGCTTCTACGCTCATCAGTATTTATGTCTGATTCTTATCACTCTTCACACCCCGGGCGGCCTCCACGGTGTCTGTTCAGCACAAATTCACTGTGAGGATTTGTTTTTGCCATGGACGAATCTATTAAAACTTAGGCACCAGTTGAATGTAACATCTGACCATGAGGATTGCTATGTTTATTGCAGATTGGAACTCGGAAGGTAACTCGACTGTGCAAGGAACAAGAAATTGGGACGGTGAATGGACAGTTTCCAGGCCCTACTATATATGCTCATGAAGGTGACAACGTTGTTGTCCAAGTGCAGAACAATGGCCCCTATAATGTTACAGTGCACTGGTGAGAGAAAATATTCCTAATATTAAATTTCAAGCAGAGAAGATTAGTCAGAGGATAGGTGATTTCAAGATGCATATGTGTGCAGTCATACAAGATTGTTTATGGGCTTTTGCAGGCACGGTGTAAGGCAATTGAGATCGTGCTGGGCTGATGGGCCAGCCTACATTACGCAGTGCCCCATTACTCCTGGGAATGCTTTCACCTACAATTTTACCATCGCAGAACAGGAAGGGACGCTATGGTGGCACGCGCATATCTCGTTTCTTAGAGCTACGGTTCACGGAGCTTTAGTCATTTACCCCCGGATTGGAAAGCCTTATCGTTTTCCTAAACCGGGTGTTGAGTATCCTATCATCTTAGGTAGAAAGGGGACTACTTTTCCATGCTTGGTTAGATTGCATTTACGGTTTGCGTGATAATTACCCAGATCTAACAGTTCGTTTTTCTCATCTAAAATTTATAGGGGAATGGTGGAATGGTAATGTGGAAGATGTGATAGCCGATGCACTGCGAAGAGAAGCAGCGCCTTTGGAATCGGATGCATACACCATCAACGGCCAGGCAGGGGATTTGTATGCATGCTCTGCAAATGGTTTGTCGCCTTAGTCCGAAATGAAAACACACATGAGAAAATATTATATTATGCGATAACTATGAGCAGGAAAAGAGCAGTGATACCATTAAGAAACCCTCCTACAAAATATATAAAATGTTGATGATTGTTTATTTTTAAAAAAAATTAATTAATCTTGACAAAAAAAATAGGAAAATGAATTAATTATCATGATAGATCCTTTTTTAAAACAAATTAAATTGTTGTGAAAAAAAGAGTTTGATGGTAGTAGCCATTGAATAGTTTCAGGTGTAGTATTAATGTTTATAATTCTTTAATATTTAAAATCAAGCATTTAATATTTTAAAACATCCTTGAATTATTTTTCACCATAGTGAATTTTATTTATAATCTAATGGTTTTGGTTCTATTTCTTGAGCCAAAATTTACCCACAAGGATTCAATGCCCAAAATGCAATTTCAAGCCCCATGGACATTAGAGTTTTGCGGGTATGTTTTGCCTCTCAAAATTTATCCCTAACTAATAAATTATAAATCTTCAACAATCCCAATACAATTTTGAGCTTGATGAGAAATGGATTTTCATGGGTACATTTAACCCATGGATTTCATGAGCCAAAATGTACCCACAAAGATTCAATACCTATGGGGTCCAAATGCAATTTCAAGCCCCATGAATATTCTAGTTTTGTGGGTACATTTTGGCTCACAAAATTTAATCCTAACTATTAGATTATAAATCTTTAACAATCCAAATACAATTTCGAACTTGATGGGAGATGGAGTTCGATGGGTACATTTATCCCATCAAATACAAATCCAACCATTAGATTATAAATAAAACCAATGATGGTGATTTAGCAATATGACCCTAAAGTAATCAATAATTATACAATGCTATTGACAAACTAATTTAATTTTCTATTATAACTTATAAAATTTAGGTGAATATGATCTAATTAAATATAAATATTGTGATGAATTTTTTGCTTTAAAAGTTTAATAAAATAAATGTTTTGACGATTTAACCCCAACTAAAATAAATTTTTGGCTAATTAGATATAAAATATTATGATAAATTTTTAACTTTAAAAATTTAATAAAATAAATGTTTTGACTATTTATAAAATTTAATAAAAAATGTGAGTATTCAAATCACTTTACAACTTATACTTTTAACCAAATCAACTAATATATTAACCCAAAAAATAAATACATAAAAATAAATAAAATAAAAAAATCACTATTAAATTGTGAATGCAGATACTTCTCGGGCTGTGGTTAGCAGAGGGAAAACGTACCTGATGAGGATTGTGAACGCTGCCATGAATCGTGCATTCTTCTTCGAGATTGCGCAGCATAAACTCACCATTGTGGCGATGGATGCGTCGTATACAAAACCATATACCACGGGACTAGTGCTCATACAGGCGGGTCAAACAATGGATGTGCTTCTAACTACTCCCGAACGCTCGGGGCTTACTACATCGCCACCCGCGTATACATTAGCCAGCCTCGAAATGCTCCTTTCGTAAATACCACAACCAGCACTATCCTACAATACGAAGGACACAGCAGCAGCGATTCCGAGCCGCCCCAAATGCCGGCCCTTCCACCGCACAATGATACCCAAACTGCATTCGAATTCACCACCCGCCTCAGAAGCCGACAGTCCTCTGTTCCACAGACTGTGGAGCAGGAAATTCTCATAACAGAGGGCTTTGGACTTGTCAGCTCCCCAAAAGACTCCTGCGCCGAGTTGGACGGCAGTATAGCGGTTGGAAGCTTCAGTAACATTTCATTCCTCACACCGGATATAGCTATTTTACAGGCTTATTACTATGGCATCGACGGAGTTTTCACAAAAGATTTCCCAGACACTCCTCCCTTGGAATTTAATTATACTCAACAGGATCTGCCACTCCCGCGGAGTATTTGGGACTGCCAGCTGGGGACTAAAGTTAAGGTTCTGAAATTCAATTCCAATGTGCAGATAGTGTTTCAGAATACCGCTACTCGTACCATAGAGAACCATCCTATACACCTCCACGGCCATGATTTTTTTGTCGAGGGACAGGGATTTGGTAATTTAATCCCCAAAAGGATCCTGCCAACTTCAACGTGGTAGATCCTCAGATGTTGAACACCGTGGGAATTCCTCCTGGCGGGTGGACAGCCATCAGATTTACACCTAACAATCCAGGTGAGGTATCTTAGAGATTTCTATGCATTTCTTTTTAATCTGTAATTATAGATTGTATTTGGATCGCAAGTAAGGTAGATTTATTGTTTTTCTTCCTGTGTCAGGAGTTTGGTTGATGAATTGCCATTTCGAATCTCATTCAGAATTTGGCTTTGGCATGGTATTCATTGTGGAGGACGGTCCGATGAAATCAGAATCTCTTCCTCTTCCTCCTCCACCTGGTCTGCCCCAGTGTTAAATCGATACATTTATGCCATCTCATATAAATTATTGGCATCGCTTTATCCTTGTATTCCGTGTCAGGTTTTTTGTGTATCTTCTCCGAACATTTTATCATAGAAGATATAACTTATGCGAGAAATAACCGTGTCAAAGTTAGAAACGATCTTACCAGTTGAATTTTGCAAGTCAACAATACAATCAAATTCTATTTTACAGTAAAGAAACATTTTTTCCTTTTAGCGAATCGTTGATGTGGAGAGATAGTCATATCAAATTTTGGATTTAAATAATATTATTAATCTTTACGTAAAAAATAAGTTAGTGTTTAAAATAAAAGATTGGACTTTGTAAACACAATGACATTTATAAAGTTCATACTTTCTAAATTTGAGGTCAATGATAGCGACAAGTCTAAGATAAATTTTAGTTTCGAGGAGTTTAGGAATACTATAAATTTATGAGTAACGTCCTTGGAAGGTAGAAGAAACTTTTTGGCATCATCATCAAAGAGAAGAAAAGCGAAAGGTAGTTTTAATATTTTTTAAAATTTTGAAAATGGGTTTGTGTCACGATCTTGTAGATCCCCTATTTTCATGAAGATCAGGTATTTTGGAGATATAGTCATGTCTATTCATAATAAATGTGGAATTGCATTTGTCTATCTTGATAGTAACAAGGTCATTATTACTTGTTAGAATATTAAAGACATTAATAATGGTTCTCAGAATGTTGTTTTGGATGGTTTGACATGTCTTAGTGAGACAACACAATCTTCTTTGATTTCTTTGGTAATATCCTATTCAAAGAATATGACAATATTCTTAATTTTGATTAAAACATGGGCACCTGGGATATAAATTTTAGGGTGATTGGAAATGTTAAATCCATTTAAAAATATGAATGGCAATATCTAAGTGTAGATTAGAAAGGTTAAGAGCTATTTTTTTCTCCTAATCTTAAACAATTTTTTTTGAGGAGTTAAGGCTTATCAAAGAGCAATGAGTGAATGGGTGGTTGAAGGTATAGGGATATGAGAATAACTAATCAGTGAGGTGAACAAAGTGGGGAGGGGTTTGAGGGTATAGTTAATCAAGCATTGAGAGAGGGAAACCTAATAGGTGGTGGGTTAGTTGGAAGGTTGTCATGGGAGGAACTAGTTAGAGAAATAAACTAAAACACCAAAAAAATTAGTGCTTCAATTGAGGAAGAACCAACATAAGGACAAGAAGAGGTGGGAGTGGCTCAAGGAGGACTAAGTCATGCCTCATAGATCACATTGTAATTAATGTGAGAGATGATTTGAGACTTGAAAAATGTTGACAGATGGTAAGAGTTTATACTTGGAATGGTGTGATGGTGATTTTTGAGGTTTGGCTATTGGTAGTATTTAGTATGAAAAAGATAATTAGATTGAGCGAACTACATAATAAATAGTTCTCATAGGGTTTCTTTCAAGATAACATGAGAAATTATTTGATAATGGATTGCAATGCCAAAGGTGTGGAAGGGAAGGGGAAGGGTGATGGTTTAGAAAAGAAGGTAGGTGACAAGTGGGGGTTGAGTCTCATGGAGTAAGGTTAGGAGTATCATGGCTTTCGGTAGAAGGAAATTGCCAAATGATTTGGTAAACTTGTTATGAAAGGTGATAAATGAATGGAATTATATGACAAGGGTTAAATGTTGTATATATGATGATACGTACAAATAGCAATGAGATAGAACACAGAGAGATAAATTATTGAAGTTGTCATCTCGAAGTTTATAAGTTGTCATAATTTGAGAATGATTCAAAATGAGGTAGTATATCAAATAGTATTAAGACACATAGAAGTTGCATTTTTTAGAACCATTGTAGGGTCATGTGTGATTAGGCTAGAAGATTCTATATTTGATATTATGGAAAATTTGGGTGAAGAATACTAGAGTGGAGAGAAAGCATTCAACCTAGAATGGTGATAGAATAGGTAAGGGTAATAAAGAGCCCATATATGAGGATAGTATATAGGATGGTATTTGATGATGGTGCAGGAGCACCTAATGGACTACATGCCTCCATGATGCCAATATGTAAAAGAATGTTTAAAGAGTGCTTAGGGGTCAACCAATAAGGTCTTTCAAGACCACCATAATGTTTTTTAGTAGTTTGGTGAATGTTTAGATAGATTGTATGGTCATTGTATCCAATTTCTAAATAATGTAAAAATGTTGTCAATGGAGGTCTACACTATGTTTTGGGTGTTTATTTATTAGAATAAGGTCTTGGTGGACCATTATATCATGTAATAAGTCAATTTAGTGGTTTTAGGCATTAAGGGATTCAAAAGTGAAAAAAAGCAAAATCTTGTAAAATTGTTTTTAAGGTAGAGTGCAAAAATTGACAAATGTCAAGTTAGGAAGTTTGGAGATAGTTTGAGTTAGTCATAGGTGTTTATATGGAGTGGGAAACCTTTGAATTGAGAGAGAATCTCAAAAAAAATTTGAAGAGAGGTAAAAATAATGAAGAAACATTAATGGAGCCTCTTTTTATATGCAATTTTTTGTGTTTTGGCTGGTAAATCTGTGTTTTAGCCTACCGTACGACCCCGTACAGTCATGTGCTTGTGGGGTAGTCATTTAGTTTGTTAAATATAAGTGTCTACTACATTTTCCTTTTTGTTTCATTCAATTCCATGCAAATTTTAGGGAGATATTTCTCATTTTCTGAAAAACGGTTCAAACCCTTGTTAGGGTAAGTAGTGATAAAAGAAAATTGCATTACTCTTTTTGTACCCAACGAAAATGGATAAAAACTCATGAAATGGTTCTTCAATATGTATATTTACTTTTTGTGAGTTTTCAGGTCATGGAGTTAAGGTTTGCTAATGGAATCAAGATGCCCTAGGACTATATTTGTACATGTTCATGCTGATATAGTCGAATGAACAGTGAGTTTTGATGTTTTGTAGTTGAATTTAATGTCCATCATGAGGGGAAGTATTTGTAAATAGTGTCAAGGTGTATGGGACCCCTTTCTAGTGTGGGATTTGAAAAATTAATCAATATTGAATTATGTAACTTTTAAATGTTTATGACTATGTTTTAATGGCAGACTAGTAAAAAAAAGGTTTAGTAAGAGTTTTGGATACTTGTTTGAAAAAAACTAATGACCACAAGCTATGCCAATGTTTGGAGTTGATACTAAGGTATCTTGTGTACCTTTTCAAAGCTGAGATTGGATGGAACTAAATGTGTGGAGTCTTGTTAGCCTACTGCCCTATTATGGTATAATTAACAGTCAAGGTTAAGGTTGTGTTCCATTTGGTTTTGTAGTCTTGCATGGAATGGACTTAGAAATATTTGAGGATGGTTTTTTATTTGAATTTTCATGGAAGTCTATGAAATTATGATGAAGGTTAGTATGTTTCAAATGAGGTCCAAGTAGAAAATTTTTGAATTGTTTCAGGAAGCCTAAATAGGCCTAAAGGGAAGGGACAGTCATATTTTACTGGTGTTGTTACAAAACTATAGACATGAAAAATATCCTAATCAACTAACTTTGATTCTTCTATAATTAACCCTCTATTAACATTTAATTAATCCATCTTAATTCCTCTGTTAATGAAATCAATCAAATTTATTTAGCTAAATCATCAACCAATCCTAAAATCCCCCTTTAATTAAATAAATCAATCTTATTTAATTAACTTCTAAAGTTATTCATTTAATTAAATAAATCAAACTTAATTAAACCACTAACATCATCCTCTCTAATTAAATAAATCAAATATTTTTCTAATAAAATCTTTATCATTCTCCTCTCAACTTTGATTTATTTTAATCCTAAAATCTAAGTGAAAAGTCAAAATCACCTAATCTTCACTTAAGTTAATCAAATCATGGCTAATGATAATCTAATCCATGTCACATCCTCTAGCTTTTCCCACTTGCACAAATAAATCAATTTAATTAATTTATTAAATCTTCATTTTCTCTCAACTTGGCATCTTTGAGGGATATTCCTCCAAATTTGAAAATCCCTCCAAATGACATGTCCTTCCAACAAGGCATTTATTTCATCTTACGAGTCCTTTTTCCTTGAGCCAAGTGGCCATAACTCCATTTGAATCTCCCTCCACCTTGTCATTTCACTAATTTCAAATTTCATCTAATTACATTTATGGGAACATTCATTAAAATATGCACATCCTTGGCCCATTCACATGGTGACAAGTGGCTTCTTCTTATTGGTTGGGTTTTTTTCCCACATTCATCCCTTTTGCCTCTTCTCTCATTAAATTCTTCTATAAATAAAGAGGTTATCCTTCATTTTTATCATCCACAACTTAGAGAAAAGTTACTCTCTTCACATTGAGAGTTAATTTTGTCCACTTCATAGCATAGCATCTTCAAGGCATTTTGATCATTGAGCTTGTCAAGGGTTGGGAAAGGGCCACTTTTCATATCAAAGTGGCACCAATCCACTATGGAATAGGTATACATTGTGCTTCTTTTATAATTTTAATTAGTTTGTTTTGTTATTTTGTTTATGAGGCATGATGCATTATTTCATAGGAGCATTAGTAGGTTTCCATAGTTTGAACTAACCAATGCTAATGAGTGTTGAAGTTTAGGCTATTTGCAGATTTGTGGTGCTCACATATGGCACTAGAAGGAGGGCCCTAATTTGAATGCATTCAATAGGAATGATACGTTATTATTTTTGTATGCATTTGATTGGAATCTTTGTTGTTTTGATAGGAAAATAAAATCTTTGTTGTTTGCGTATTGGTGATGAAACTTTTATTTTATCAAAGCGTAGTTGAGAAAGAAGTATTTTGAAAATGTGACAAGAGTCCAAATTTAGATAGAAGATGACGATTTTGAAGATTTAATGTAAGTTTCCAAACACTTGGACTCGACTTTATCTAGCATTATCAGATTTCACTGCATCATTTCAACCAACTTAACTATTCCAGCCCATTACTTACAATTTGTATTTTGAATTTGAGTCAAGATAGAATGATAAAGACCCATTTTTTGTGCTAGTCAAATTGCTAGTATTCTAAAAGCTTTTTGAATCTGATTTTACATATGTTGGTTGCATTAACTTAAAAGCCTTTATTTGCTATTAATTCATACACCTGCTAGTTGCATTAATTTCAATGTCCTTTAAATTTCTTTGATCGCATTTTTTCTCTTCCTACCAAATACATCTGCTTGGAAGTTTTTAAAAAATCTTTTCAAACAAATCCATTTTGTGCACATCCTTCAAATATTACATTCCATGCAACCATGTTTTTGGGAGGTATGTTGATCACATGTATTGTCTATGCTTTTAAGCTCCCATTTGCACACATGTGAAAGGTTTGGGGATATTGATTTTATTTATGCTAATCTACATTTGCTTCAAAGCTTCTAGTGACTCCACATTTTGCACCCAAACTGCAATGATTGCATTTCATGCGGCCACATTTCTGTGAGGAATTTTGTCAACTAGTTCACCGCGCCCTTTGTTGCTTCAATTTAGTCACAGTAAATGAAAGGTAGATATAAAAATATCGGGGTTTAGAGTTGCTAGAATATTGAGCTCAAGACAAGATTTTTGCAGCCTCTTAAACAAAAATACTGGTTGCAAAAGAAAAATAAAGTTTGTTTTTAGATGCGAGGAAAGGAAGGTTCCCATCTAGAAAACCAAACTATTTATCACTTACCCAACATAACCTTTTAGAATTTTAGTCATTTTATGTCACACCAATCTAATATCTTGTGACATTTGGTTTGCAAAGTACAAGGGCCATTAATGTCAAGCACAAGACTTTTAAGCAATATGTAGTATCTAACAATTAAAATAGCTCTCAATCATTCCACCAAATTCAATATATCTCTTGAACATAATTAAATTTGAGCCAATGAGTTTATACCTCTGTGTAACATCTTCTCTCTAGATAAATGAAAATCCTATTTATTTCATATAGATTATAACATGAAAGATGCGTGTTCCTTTACTGTAGTGAACCTTAAAGCCAAAATATAAATTTTTATTTATTTATTTTTCTAGTTCCTTGTATATGATTTTATTCAAGATATCCTCATTCTCAAGAAAATTATCGAGGAAATTCGTTACCTAGGTCTTGGAAATTCATGCATCTTTTTCGCCGAAGGAAACACTAAGTCCAATTTCAGCCTCACAGAGAATAGAGAGCTCATTGGGCTTCTTCAATTATCCTATGATGAATTAATCTTGCACCTTGCCTTCTTTTGCACGGGTCTTTTTGCTTTACACCTACCAAACGCGTTTGCTTGATTTTTTTTTAAAAGCTTTTTCAAGCTTTACACCTACAAATTACATTAAAAATTTCTCAATAAGAAACTTAGGCGCGAGTAATAGCATATGATTGCAAGTTTCTAATGCCACCTACTAATAGCATTTGCTTGAAAGTGTAGATTCTGGTCAAAGGCTATGGAATTTTTGTTTACACCTGTGCAATTTCATTAAGTAGAAAGTCTTTAAAAATCTTAAAAGGTTAAGAAATGTTTGTTAAATATGGCTTGACACCTACCAATAACATTGCTTGAAATCCTTTTAAGATCATTGCCTCAGATTTATCTGCACCTTTTCAATAGATCTTATGCCTATTTGAAACTTATTCCTATAAACATACATGTGTAGGTCTTGCAATCATTATAGAGCTATGCTTTTCACATACCAAATGCATTTGCTTGAAATTTTTAAAAAGACTTTATTCGCTATTTTTGTCATGTTTATGCTAATAGCCTTAATTGGAAAGTTCCTAATAGCCATTTAGTCACTGGTAAAAGCCATTAATGTGATATGTCTTTTGAATATTGAATTTATGTCAGTTCAAGTGGTGAAATTATCAGAGTCAAGCACTATTTAATGAATATATGCTTGGGATTTTGAATAAACTGAAACTTTATAAAGTTTGATGAAGAGCATTTAATTTGTTCTTTATGAAAGTGAAAGGTACATCCATCAAGAATATCTTCATGACTTTAAATTGGGAACATACAATAATGATCAATCAATTGGTAGTCACACACATTAATACAAACCTTGCAGTACTTATCATGTGCATTTAACAAGTATTGTTGACTTCATTTTTTACGTTGATTGGTGTTAGTGCTTTGTTTTTAGATTTTTTAAGATCTTTACATCTTGTGAATTGTGTTGTTAGAATTTAAATTGTTTTCCAAATCATTTTTGTTTTCCAACTTGGGGTTACAAGACGAGTATAAATTTTGATAATGCTATATGCTTCATTGATTCTTTGAAATAAATCTCATTTCTAAGATCTCTTGTTTGTAGGTTAAGGTTGATAACAAAATCAAGCATTGTAATCAAGTGAAAACAAGCAAGATTAGAGTTGAAGGAAATAGAGCATTAAATTTGGAGTTGATAAAGCATTTTTAAATGCTTAGAGCTTCCATGCTATGCTTTAGTTTCCTATTTTAGATAAACTCACATCTTTTTGGGCTCCAAAAAGAACATTTCATTTTTTTCTACAAAGAGCTTAAAAATAACTTTAGGACAAATTCATGGGATTTGGTTTGAGGATTAACAATTGAATAAGGAAAATTCCATATTTCATTTTGGTTCACTAAAAATAATCAAATCATTGCTTTATAGACTTAAAATGAACGAGTGCTTCTCTATTTTTTAATTACTTACCCAAAGTAATATCACTAAAAGGATGTATGCACTTCTCTCATGCTTCACAATGATCTTGAGAATCAAAAGGCCTTTTGGTGACATTAAGTTGTGTAAGTAATTACCCACACACTTCAATTTGGATTTTAAAATTGAACAAATCTTGCAAGTGTGAGTGGAGCATATTGCGTACATTCTCTCTTTGGTTTGCAACAAAGATTGATCAAGTTATGAATACGTTTTCTTTCTTTTTTTATCTTAGAGGGCCTGCTTTGTGGGAAAAAGTAATCACCCAAGGTAATGACCCAATTGGGAACACGCTAAAACCAAGCGACTTCCACTTGGGATATAAGTGTGGATATTGGAACAAAGGCCAATATCACGAGGATTATTCAAACAAGAAGGGAAACAATGGTCTCTTGCCACATGGATGGTGCCCCACAAATGGAATGCCTACATTAAAACCCTTGTTTAGAAAAAGGCCAAAATCCTTGATCTATTTGTTGGTGCAAGAACCGTCATTCTGAAGCTGCCCTACACTTTTACAACTTTTAGTTGAAATGGAAAGTATGCCATGTGAGATTCATGGGTACTGATGCTTTGCTGACCTGAGAAGTGAGTGCACTATAAGGGGGAGCCTATGTGGTCAAGCATCTAACCATTCACTGAAAGCAGGCATAGCTAGACTTGTCCAAGTGGGGATTCAACCAATACAATCTCTCCATTTCCATAGGGTTATACATGTTCTTGAAATCAAAACACTTTTCTTGATCAAAAACATTGGAAGAAAAAACATTTAACATGAGCATCAAATCTCAAACCCTTTAGGAGAAGAAAATATCCTTGAATGAATTCACATGTCTTTGCTTGCCCTTGGAATTCATATATTTAGAGGTTTCTAGGCATTTGAATTTCATCTCAATTTTCTCCTACTAAAGTAAGCATTAGGTAACTCTTTCTTTGATTTCCTTGATTTCCACATGATACACTTTGTGGGATGAGAAGAAATTAAAACATTAGACATCTAGTTTCAAAAAGTAATCAAAAAGTGTTTGTGGTAAAAAGAAGTCAGTAAGCAAAGACTAAGAACAATTGAATCTCACACATGTGTCTCAAATGATTTCATCCAAGATCAAAATTCAAAGACCAAAGTTAAAAGATCATGAAAATCATCTCTCAACGCTATATGAATTCAGATGAAGACTGCTTTTTAACTTTTACAAGAGAGCTTCAAGAAATAATCCAAATTTGTATGAATTATTTTGTCAACAAAATCCAAATCTTTTTTGGGAATTTGAACACCTTGTCTAGAGTAAAGCATTTTCTTCAAAACTAAGGTCTTGTAAGCAAGAGTCTTTTATGTACACATAGGATCAAAATCAAACCTTCATTCATCTTTCAAACTTTGGAAAAATAATTTGAAACAAATCCACATCATCTTGTTTGATTAGATGTGTGTAGATGCATCCTTCTCCACATATCTAATCAAATTATCAAACCTTGTAGACAAGTCTATCCCTTGATAACATATATCATCTTGGGGTTTAGGAGTTCATTATACAAAATCAAAATCCAAAAAAAATTCATCTTGTTTGGTTAGGTGTGTTTAGATGAATCCTTCTTCTCACACTTAGTCAAATTAGCATCTTGAAGACAAATTTAATTTAGGACAATATCTAACCTCTTAGAGTTTATGAGTTCACTATCCAAAACCCAATCAAATCAAATCTAATCCCAAATAAAAAATCAAACATCAAATCCAGGTCCTAAAGTTTAACATCTCCTTCAAGATTTCTCAAGAGTTCTAATTATCCATATCAGCCACCTTTCACACATTTCACTATCATACCTTTGATCCTTAAAATCATCCTAAAACTTCTCTTTTGTACCTAAAAGTTAGATCAATCCAAAGAATTAGAGATTCATCTCTTACATTCTTGAAAATTGATCCCTATTTTATGGTGCAAACTATATCACAACACAAGAAGGACATGGAGACAAACAAAGAAACATCTACATTGAGTGACTTGAGTTAGACCGCTCCCAAAATGAATCCCATTGGGTTTGGTAGTCTCACAATTAACCTTCCTCAATTTTTGCAAGTCCATCAAGAGGAAGGTGTCCAAGTAGAGGATATCACCAATAATGCCTTCAGGATGACACAAGATGAGATCACCGAGATGGTCCAAAATCTTGAGAATCATAGAATCATTAACATCATGATGAGACCCAATCCCTCACTATACATGCTTGAATTAGCAAAACAAGGGGCTAAACTCCCTTCCGATTTCGATGTGAGTACCATTGTGGAACCACCTTTTGGGGTCATGCCTCCAATTTCATCCATGCCCCCAATCTCATCTACACCTCCATTCCAAAGCATCACTCAGCCCATCCCCCAAATTACATCATCCATTGCTCCAACTCAACCCATCATTAACAAAGGGAGCGTATTTCTTAATGCATTACAAACACACCCCCTTGTGAATAGTCAATATTTGGATGCAAACACCATCTTGGGGAAATCCATTCCATAAAATCCATCACATCGATATGTCCCCCTCACCTTTCACGATCCTAATGACCCATCATCATCATTTCATGCAACACCTCAAACTTCTCTCCCCATAACCTCGCGAGAAGGAGACTTATTTGGAACATGGGGCATCTTTGACCCTACATCTTTGTCATTCCCCCAAGGGAGTATTCCACTTAATTTTCCACCACCAACCCCTTTTCCATCAATATCCACATCACCTTTTGGTTTAGGGATTCCTCTACCAAATTTCAATCAAAAAAATCAAATCAACCCTCTGATCATTAATCAAAATATCATACAAAATACTCACATCTTGTCATCGACATCACAACAACAAATGACAACCATCTTGATAACTCAACCCACCACCATCACATCATCAACCATTCCAAAAGTATCTCAAAACATGGTCTCTCAAGGACCAAGTGTATCAATCACACCATCCACCACCCAAATACGGAACATCAATATGATGATGCTTCTCACCACAGTAACAAACACTATACCAAATCTGCCACCACCACCACCACCACCTCCACCACCAAACACAAATACATTAACCTAATATAGGATTGAATTAAAAGTTGCTCAACAAGCTGCCTATCAAAAGGCACTTCAACAAATCCAAAACCGACAAACTGCACAACTAGCCACTCAACAAGTGTAAACACAATTATTTGTACAACAAGCCGATCAAGCAATGCAATCCGTCCAAGTAGTGCAAGCCACTCAAGTAGCACAAGCAACAAAAGCAGCTCTATCTGCACAACAAGCACAATGAGCGCAAAAGGTTGCTCAAGCCACACAAGCCACATAGATTGTGTAAGCTACCCAACAAGCACAAGCCCAAGCATAGGCACAAGCGCAAGCTCAAGCCCAGTACCAAGCTCAACAGTTGTTGGCACAAGCACAAGCATAGTACCTCACACAACAATAAGAAGCTCAAGAACAAGCATACCAACAAGCACTGAAACAATACTAAGAGTAGCAAGAGGCAGCCCAAATAGCAGCCTAACAACAAGCATTATTAGTGCAACAACAACAAGAAGCTCAACAACAGGTACTATTAGT
Organism: Sequoia sempervirens; assembly: GCA_007258455.2. Taxonomy (NCBI): domain Eukaryota; kingdom Viridiplantae; phylum Streptophyta; class Pinopsida; order Cupressales; family Cupressaceae; genus Sequoia; species Sequoia sempervirens. The sequence goes on along the minus strand of VDFB02193867.1, from coordinate 522,348,505 downwards.
GCAACAACAACATGATAAACAACAAGCATTGTTGATACAACAACAAGTACAAGCATACTTGGCACAATAGAATGTGCATGCACCATCCACCAACACACCAATCAATCCACCCATCTCTCCAACAAGTGAACCACAATAGAACACATTCATCCCACCCCCTGATCCACAAAATGATGTAGCAACATGGATCAAGTTACTCTCACAACAAGTACTTGATCTTTAATTAGGGAGAACCATAAAGACACACAAAAACTTGTGTCCTTATCCATTTGATAGGAACCTTGTAATGAAATTGTTCCCAAAAGGATTTGAGATCCCCAAATTTGATAAATATCGAGGGACAGGAAACCCAAAGATCACATCAGGGAATTCCAAGTTCATTGCATGGAAGTCAGATATTATGATCCCTATCTGATGCGGTTATTTCCTAGAAGTTTGGATGGCCATACCATGAAGTGGTTCTCTTTCCTTCCTCTTGGCATCAAGAAGTTCCAAGAGATAGTGGATGCATTCATAAAAAAGTACACATTTAATATTGGTATGGATGTCAGTCTCGAGGAACTATCAGCTCTTAAACAATGAAAGAAAAAATTATTTGCTTCCTTCCCTCAATGATGGGGATCCAAGGCCAATAGGAGCAAATGGGTCATGCTAGAAGAACAACAAGTTTTCACCATCATCTCCAACCTCGACAGAGCCTTGGCATTCCATCTCAAGGTGCAAGGGATCATCACATATGATCAATTGATCCCTCAAGTGTTTATCATTGAATGAGCCCTTATTTCACAAGGAGGGACACCCACATATCCAGAACAACAAAACAGTAGCCCATCCAATAGCTATACGGAGAAACCTCACACATGGGAAAGGAACAAAAATGTCACAAATGATGGTTTGGTTGATGCTAAGGTCATGATTAGTGCTTCGAGGAAAAACAACCAAACCTACCAATAACCACAAAATAATGATCAAAACAACATCCAAACCAACACAGTATCACAAGACTGACCAACCAACAATTAGGTTAATAATCTAAATAATTAAGGGGGACCACCTCAGCAAAACAAAAATCCTATCAAGCAGAAATACACAACCCTTGGAGAACCATTCGAGGTCATCATGAAGAAATTAATAAATGAAAACCTCATCAAGGCTCCCACCTATGAGAATTACTAGGAACCAGAAGTAAAACCACCTTGGTACAACGAAAAATAGCTTTTTGACTTTCACAAAATCAAAGGGCACACCACTAATAGTTGCATGAGATTAACAAACCTAATCCAGGACCTCATTGATAAAAAACGCATAAATGTGGAGCAGCTAGCGGGAAACCAGAATCTCAAAATTTACATGAATCTGATGCCCAATCATAACAATAAAGGGAACAATAATAATGATAAGGGGAAGGGAACATTCAAAAGTGTTAATCATGTATACAACCATGTCATCACATCCTTGGATGAGTATTACTTTGTTATCACCATCAAAGGAGCCCATGCTGATTATGGAGTCGCCAGAAGAGGTGGGAAAATCACCATCGCAGGGTCATCTCAGCCTCCTAGAGCACCTACTTCCAACCCAAGATTCATTCCCAATGGCTATAATTTCCTTGATCAACTAAAAAGAGCCCAAAATCAAATCTCCATCATGGAGTTACTGAAGATATCATCAGCCCATAAGAAGATCCTTGAAGAAGCATTAGCCTCATCCACTATCTCAGTGGATCTTGATACCAAACAATTCCAAGCTATGGTCAGAAATATCATTACCCCAAATATTCTCACATTCTTCAATCAAGACTTTCTCACCCAACCATCTCATAATCGTGCACTCCATCTGGAGGTCCTGGTATATAAGAAAAAAGTCAAGATGGTTTTGGTGGATGGAGGTGCATGTTTAAACATTTGTTCCCTGAAGCTAATAAAGAATTTGGGAATCTCAGAAGATTCCATTGAAAAAGGAATCACAATCAAGGCATACGATGATCAAGAGAGAGTGTCTTAGGGCACTATCCAACTCCCTATCCAAGTAGGACCAACAATTATGGAAACCACCTGTCAGGTCCCTGACCTCGATTTTCCTTACAATATTCTCTTGGGACGTCCGTGGATCCATGGGATGCAAGTAGTGGCATCAACCTTCCACCAGTGTATCAAATTCACATACCAAGGCAAGGAGGTCACTATACATGGGGATCCTGAACTATTTTCTTACTGCAAGAGACTAGAAGACAAATATTACAAAATCCCCCAAGTGCCAAAGAATGATGAAGGCCCATCAACCCCATACATTGACCCAGCTACTCTCATCTCCACTTATGCGACAGAGACACCCGCCATCCTTGCCATCTCTAATATCGAGGTCATTATCTAGGATAATGGGTGTGGACACTATATAATCCCAAAAAATTCCTTCGTGGTAGGATAGTTACCACAATATCCTAGGTCACAGGGATGACCACAATCAAAGGATGCTTCATCATACCAAACATTCACAACAGGCTCTTCCAACTTCTGAAGTTGGGGAGATCTAGGCCGAGAGATAATAGAAGAGGACCCATCCCATCACCTATACCAAGACAATGGACTAGTAGTTGATCTACCTATGGATGACAAAACTAAGGGTTTACAAATTATGATTGCCATAGGCTATAATAGAAACAAAAAGCTTGGCCAAAATGACAACGGGCTTCTAATACCTATTATTCCTAAGAAGTGACTAAAAAATATTGACCTTGGATATACCCTTCCGAGTATAACTATACGTGGCTGAAATCCCCCAATTAAGAAGGTTAAAACTCCCCAACAAATGACAACCACCCTTCAATTTCCCGTATCCACTAGTTTTCCCTTAGATAATTACACATTTGACATAACTGATGTCTACAGTAGTAGTGATGAGGAAGATGACATAACTGATTTACCTAGGCTCTTTGAAAATTCCTCTATCCTTATGCTTAGTACCGTATCATTTGAGTCAACCAGTCAAAACCATGAAATCCACCTAGTTTACCCCCAACTCATTGATTATGACTAATGAGGATAGACAATTCTAGACACATTTGAAAATAATGAGTTTCTCTTAGAATTCATGGGACTGCAGGATAATATTCCATGTGGGGATCATAAAGAGGGATTCATCATTGAGTTGGACACACATGCATACTATGGGGAAATGATTGAATCTGTCAATCACAAAAGAAAAAAATTGAGAATAATGTCTAGGTCCTTGAGTGAAAACCACACTGTGGTACTCTTCGACCTGAAAAAAGTAAAAATAAAGGATGCATCCAATGGTGAAAACCTCTCAGAGGTGCTCAAGGATGGGGGATTCAATCTTCCTCTTAGAGCTTTACATCAGGAAAACTCAGTGGTCCTAGCCGAAAAAAGCAATCCAGTTAACTTGGGAATAGAAGAAACCTCGCACATCACATTTTATGCAGAGTCATTACTATCAGAAGAACAAGAGCTCCTAATAGCCTTCTTAAGAGAGAGACAAATCAACTTTGTATGGAGCTATGAAGACATGCCTGGGCTTGATCCAAAGATTGTGTTTCATCATCTAGCAGTCTACTCTTAAGCAAAGCTTGTTAGACAAAAACTCAGGAAAATACATCCTAAGATTACTTTGTTAGTCAAGATGGAATTAAAGAAGCTACTTGATGCAGCATTTATACGACCAATCGACAATCCATAATGGGTATCAAGTCTAGTTCCTATTTCAAAACCTAGTGGGGGCATCCGAATCTACACATATTTTAGAGACCTAAACAAAGCATGTCTGAAAGATGATTTCACGTTGCCTAATATTAACATGATTGTAGACATGAAAATGGGACATGAAATGCTTTCTCTGATGGACAATTTCTTTGGGTACAACCAAATAATGATTTCCAAAGAAGACCAACACAAAACAACCTTCACTTGTCCATGGGAGACCTACTGTTGGAACATGATGCCATTCAACCTAAAGAATGTTGGGGCCACCTACCAAAGAGCCATGATGTTAATATTTCATGAAATGATCCACAAAATTGTCAAAGATTATGTTGATGACATACTAAAAAAATATAGAAAGAGGAGAGATCACATAGCAACCTTGAGTGCTATTCTCGACAAGCTGGAGGAATACAAGGTCCATTTAAATCCAAAGAAGTGTATGTTTGATGCACAATCAGGAAAGCCATTGGGATACATAGTTTCAATGATGGGTATTGAAATAGATCCCGTCAAGGTAAAATCAATCCTTGAGATGGAGGCACCCAAAACATTGAAATAGTTGAGAGGCCTCCAAGGTAGGCTTTAGTCCATCTGCAGATTCATAGCACAATTGGAAAACAAGAAAAACCCATATTCTCACCTACTTCACAAGGGAGTAGCATACAAATGTGATGACAAGTGTGAGGAAGCCTTCAAAAAAATGAAAGAATATCTTCTCACAACTCTGGTCCTCATGCCACCAATCCTAAGAAAGCCACTAATCCTCTATGTGTTAGCAACAATAGCAACCCTCAGTGCTCTCCTAGCTTATCACAATGAAAATGGAATAGAAAGGGCCATCTATTATATCAGTCGTACAATGGTCGGGAATGAGTTAAACTACCCATTCATCAAAAAAGCATGTCTAGCAGTAGTGTTTGCTTCACAAAAATTCAGACACTACATGTTGGCACAAAAAATCAAACTCATCACCAAGATTGACCCCCTAGAATACCTACTATCAAAGGAAATGCTCATAGGAAGGATGGCCAAGTGGGTCATGATTCTATCTAAATATGACATCGAGTACATGGAATGAAAAGTAATCAAAGGCCAAGTGATTGCAAATCAGCTTGCAGAAGCAACCATGTACTTAGAGAATCCACTCATATCAAAGTTTCTGGATGAATCCATCTTTAATCTTAGCATAGTTGACCACTGGAAACTCTACTTTGATGGTTCCTACATACAACATGGATCAGGAGCTGGTGTCTTCTTCATCACCCCATAGGGGGACTGTATACCTAGATCCTACAAATTGGCATTCCCCTACACTAATAACATTGCAGAGTATGAGGCATTAACCATAGGTCCCAGAATAGTAGTGCAATGGCACATCATGGCCCTAAGAGTGTATGGAGAATCCTAGCTGATAATAAATCAAGTGAATGATGAGTACCAAACAAAGGATGATAAACTAACTCCATACAAAAATTTGGTAGAAAGCCTCAAAAAATCATTCATTGATATCACATTTGAGCAGATTCCCACAGCCAACAATAGAGCACAAGATGCCATGGTGACAATTGGATCCCTACTATACATCCATCACAACATCTTGAAACATGAATTCTTTGTAGAGTAGCTTCTCATATCTGCATTCGAGGTACTAGAGTCATAATTTGTGTGTGAGATCATTGGTCCCAGTGATCCTTGGTACCATGGCATTTATACCTACTTATCCATAGGGGTCCTACCTGCTGACTTACCCTAAACCCTAAAAAGAACCTTTATCAAGAAAGCATCTCAATTCATCATCTTAGGAAATACCCTTTATCATAGGAGCATAGAAGGAACCCTACTACACTATTTAAACATTGAGGAGGAATTGACTACCTTAACTGAAGTGCATAACGGTATTTTTGGTTCACACTCAAGTAGAATGACGTTGGTCAATAAATTGCTGAGGATGGGATATTATTGGCCTACAATGGAAAGAGAAGCACATGACTACATCAAAAGGTTCCTACAATGTTAGCAGCATGGGGACCTCATCCATGCTCCAGCTCAAGAATTTCATCCCATCATCACATCATGGCCCTTTTCACAGTGGGGACTTGATCTCATTGGAAAGATAACCCCCACCTCATCTAATGGCCACAAGTTTATCATAACTGCCACTGATTACTTTACCAAGTGGGTGGAAGCGATCCCCATGACATACATCACTAGAAAGTAGATATCAAAGTTCATCCTGAACTACTTAATATGCCAATATATAGTGTTCCCCAAGCTATTATCTTAGATAATGGGACACCTATCAAGAATCAAGATGTTCATGACCTATCTAAAAAATTCAAAATCCAACATCACTTTTTCACTCCATATTATCCCTGTTGGTGTAAATAAGTATTTTACTTATTGCACTTTACTTAAGCTTACTTAGGGAATGCATATCATTATAGGTTACACTTGTGACACCTAGTTATTTGCATCTTGCATCTAGGTTTGTGTGTACATTAAGAGATGTGATTAGGAAACTTAGGGAAGTGTGTGTAGGAGAAATTCCACTCTTTGTGGTGTGATCTAGTTATCACCTTTTTATCTCCACTTTTTGTGGCATGATAATTCCACTTTAGGTGGGTGATCCACCTTTCATGGAATTATCTATTATTTATTTCTACCTACCCTGCACATGATTGGGGCACTTGTCTCATTCATTTCCCTTCATTATGTCCTAGCTTGCCTTTATAAGCAAGCCTTGTACATGCTTGTAATGGTCTATCTTCATGTTTATCTTCATAGTACATCTTCATGCATATTGACAGTACAATAATCATATTCTCTCATCTTGTCTCTCTCTTTTGTGCTATGTTTAGTCTCTTGATCCTATTGATGCTTTTCATAAGTTCTGACATGGTATTAGAGTAGTTGGAGGTTCTTTGCATAGCCATTCACTAGTAGAATTTGGAAAATAAATGACTACGTGACTAAAAATTTTAGTCATGTGACTAAAACTTTTAGTCACGTTACTAACATTAGTAGAATATTGCAAATAAATGACTAATTTGGTCATTTATAAGTAACTAATTTGGTCATTGGGTAAAATCACAACTATCAACTAAATAAATGACTATTACTCCTCTATTCTTTTTTCTTTCAAATTTGATCATAATCCATAGAGTTTAAGCCCCCCTCATGGGACCCCTACCTAAACAAGCCATTTATAATATAATTTTTATATTATATTATATTAATAATATTGATATTATAATATTATATAGTATTTATAATATACTATATTATAATATTATAATTTTTTATTTTTTCTGATTTGTAATAGCAGCCAAAGTTGCAAATTTATATTGATAATAGCAAAATGTTACATCTATTCCATTCATCCCCATAAGGGCCATTTACAAAATTTGGCTTTTCGCCATCAATCTGAAAATTACAAAGAAAGAAAGCAGAGAAAACACCAAACACCAAAACACTGTTCACCCTCCTATCACACAATCACCTAAGCATCATCATAGAATTAGCCATAGCCCACCAAGTTTGCAAAGGCATGGCACCATTCCATGTTCACCATTGCGTCCAAACCCAACCACTGGCTCAAGAACTCATAACCCATTGATGCCCATTGCCTATGATGTTGCAACTCTTCTCCTTTCAAGTCAAGAATGAAAGGATGCTATTCCACTTATATGCCTCAATCAAACATTCAAACCATATCATCTGGCCATGGCAATCCAACTCCAGGTAGAGCTACTGCAATGGTGTCAATATCTCCAACCAGTATTGAGCCCTTAAAGACCCAATGCAACAATAGCAAACATCTATCCTTTGGTAAATCTATGTCCATTAGTGACACCAAAAACCTAGAAGAAATGTTTGAATTAGCCCTCGTGCGATTGCTTGAGAAGTAATACGCCTTCCCAAGCACCATTCTCACTGCTTCCAAACATAGAATGTCCTTATTGCGACAAATATTTTTGAGTTGTTTATCCAAGATGAAGCTGAGAAATGCAACCTCTCTTTTGGAGCTTTTCAACTTGATTGAAATATCCATTAATTTGATGCCCATTGTTGTATCGATTTGCTTGATAAATAGAGGGCTAACTTGAATCTGCATTTATTTTCGACCACTAGTTTTATTCCACATTGTCCTTTCAATTGCAAATTGGGTGGATCACATAGGAAGTTTAATTAATATGCACGAGTCTTCAAATCCACTATTGTCAAATTCCCAATTAGAAAATTTAAATGTTTGTACTCAATGGTTATCTCTGGATGTATTCTGCAGGCTAGTGCTGCTTCGGGCTTCCCACAAGGAAACTTTTGTGTACTCCCAATTTACCTATATAATTTTGTGCCATCCTGAAAGAAGAGCCCATCCTTTCCAATTGAATGTCCCTTGCTTGCTTCGGGGAGGCATTTATGGATGCTTATTTTCTCACTTGCCAAGTGTCAAGGCCCATGATCCAAATCTAGCCATTCAAACCTAGACAATAATCCCTAATGACACATTGGCCAATATATTATAATATTATTATGTAATATTATATTATAATATAATATTATAATATTATATAATACTATATTATATTATATAATCTATATTATATTATAATATAATATAGTATAATATAATAAATATAGTATTATAATAATATTATAATATAATATAGATTATATAATATAATATTATATTTATATTATATTATTAATATTCCATTGCAAAAAAAAAAATAGCGAGCTTAATGGGCAGGCATAATGGGTGCCATAATTTTCATTTTATGGCCAATAACTTTCATTTTAATAAATATACTCTAAACCCCTCGTCAAAACCTTATTTTCAGGCTGCAGCTCGCCAGGAGAAGTGAAAGGTCAAAACCAGTGAGGAAGAGTTTGGAGCAGGTAAAACCAATAGCAAGAAGGAAGAGTTTGTAGGAGGCGAAACTAATAGCGGCGGGGAAAGCAAAAAAATCTGTAGGTAAAGGATGCCCTAATATTAAAATTTAAATGTGCTCAGTATTAGTATTAGGATCTTATGTAATTTTCAAGTATGTATGTTAAAACCTAAATGTTCTCAGTATTAGGATCTTGGCCATAATTTTCATTTTAAGAACATACTCTAAAACCTTGGGTCACCAAATTAGAGAAGTGGGGTGCATATCTACTGGCTGAGGTGTGGTTAATCCAAGCAATAAAATTTCATTTTCCCTGCCAATACACCTTCCCATGTTGGTGTCGATTCATATGTGAGACCAAAATCCAAACATTACTAACTTTTGAAGCAAAAGATAGTGAAAATAAAAAGGTCAGTTAATTTCCAACTTGTGAGGTAGTTTGGCATGGAGTTTGGAGTCATCAAAAATAAAATGAATATTCCTCAAAGCTTCCAAAATCTATACCTTAGCTTGGTGTGAAACTTCAAGTGGATGGCGTGGAATTTGGAGTATTATTTTACATACTTTTAAGCCATTGATTTACTTCAAAAAGGGATCGTTCCATCTTCCTGGAGAAACAAGTCGGAAATGTTAGTAATGGAATAATACTAGCACTTGCACCTATAAGAGGTTCAAGAGATTCGCCAATAGAAAATTAAAGATAAAATTTAATTGAAGATTCACTTTGGAAATGAAATTAAATAAACAATTTTTGTTACCTGTTAAAAGAAAGTAGTTATGGTTTGTGATTTCAATACAAATGTTCTACAATTTGATGGTGGTTAACGACAACCCTAAACCATAGGTAAGAAAAAACCCAATGGCATGAACCCAAAAGCACTAATCACTGCATTAACATTCCCAAAGAAAGGTAGCATTTCTGCCAAAAGCATGGCAATGGCTACTGTTGTCCTTAAAATCGATCTGGGTAACAGATTTTGTTGAGAAAATCTTCCCATTTTAAAATCTGCATATTTTTGTTCTAGGACTTCAAATGCTGGTTGCAAATAGACCTGGCAAGTTCAGTGTCAAAAGAAAATCAATTCCATTTCCTACTCACAACTGATGATGGATTGATAAGTTACAATCCCAAACATTTTATCTCTACAAATTGATTCTTAGTTTTGCTCAAGAGAAATGGGGATAAATTAATCCCAAATCTTTTATAGACTAGTGGGATCTAAATAGATCTAATCTCTTTGACTCTAATTTAACTCTCTGAAACTTTTATCTTCTTTCAACTATGCACTTCACCTTTATTTTCTTCTTTGAAACATTTCAAAGCTGTATCAAATTAATAACTTAAAAAAATGCAATAAATTCTTCAATTGTCTCACCATTCCAACTGTAGATACTTGGAGAAACACAAATTTTTTTTCCATGACTAAAAACCATTTGGGAAGAAACAGAGGCCCCTCAGATGGGACAAAATTGCTGAAGATGATTCCTTTTGCCTTGCTACCAAATGCCCAGTAGCCTGAAATTGCTAGAGGAGAAAGTCTTACAAACAATCCTTTGACCTGATATTCTTTTAACATGCTAGACTACTCACATCCCTACAAAATGCAAGTCTTACCATGTTTCCTCCATTGTATGAGGCACACACAAGCTTCATTTTACTTAGATCAAAAAGATAAGTTGCCAAAGATTTAGGTTTAAATAGAACTCATTGTTTCTTTGTTTATAAACAAGCGTTTTGCCTTATAAATTTCAATTATCCTTGACAAGCATAGAAGCATTTTCTCATATTCTACAAAGAGAGCAATGTCACGCTAGAAAAACATTCTTGAATAGTATAGACCTGAATCTACAAGTATGTTTAACATAACAACATGGCATCATGGCCTTTATTAGACCAACCATTCTAACAACCAAATTTCAAAGAGCATTGGAGAGATTAAACAAATTAACAAATGAAACTATCAAAAAAATTATATTGGCAACCTGTCACAGCTGCAGGACTTGAACATAGAAGACTATAGAGGTTTAAATAACATTCTCAATTCCATTGGCAACATGTCACATCTGCAACACTTGAAAATATAAAGTTGTTGAGGTTTAAATAATCTCCCCAATTCCATTGTCAACCTCTCACAGCTGCAACACTTGAATATAATAGGAAATTTTAAAGGTTTAAATAACCTCCTTGATTCTATTGACAATCTATCAAAACTGTAACACTTAAAAATAAAATATTGTCAGAGTTTAAATAACCTCCTTGATTTCATTAGCAACCTATCACAACTACAACACAACACTTGAACATAGAAGGGTGTGGACATTTAAATAAGCTCCCTGATTAAATAACCTCCTTGATTCCATTAGCAACCTGTCATAGCTGCAACACTTGAACATAGAAGGGTGTGGATGTTTAAATAAGCTCCCTGATTCATTTAGCAACCTATCACAACTACAACACTTCAACATAGAAGGTTGTGGATGTTTAAATAAGCTCCCTGATTCCATTGGCAACCTATCACAACTGCAACACTATTCTCATGCAACCTTTGTTGCAACACATTTTGCTTTCAAAATATAATTAGAGATCTCAGATATTAAGGAATATTAAATGAAGAAATGCCAAAATATAGTACATTTGGTTGATTTCTATTGACTTAATAGAGCTAATTATATAGTGAAACCCTTTAGGCATAGGTCAGCTGAGTGGTTTCTGCTTCTAATTGGGAATGTGACAGAAAATGGGATTGTTGTAAGAGTTTTGGGCATGTTTTCATTTCTCTCCAAGATTCAAACCCTTGTTATGGGATTGTTGTTCATCTAACAATAGACAAGTTATTTCAAGATGTTGAATAATCTATTAGTAAGATTTAAAAGAGTTTCTTTGTACCAAAGTCAAATTAGAGTTTGATTATTGATTCTGAAATGTGCTTACAGGAGTTTTTTTTTTAAATCCTATGCAGTCTCAAAATTTTCTAATTGAGTTGTATGTGCTTATGTGTACAATCATTCTATAGGTAGATAAGTTAAGGCTTTTGGCAAAATCTCTTGTTGTTTCAACAATGAAGGCAGAAAAAAATTGTAGATAACAAGTTTGTAGGATTCATTATTGGGAGACAATCACTATTGTTTTATGCTTAATTTAACACTTCTTCGAATTTTTGTTTGATTCTTTGAAAGTTGTCACTATTTTGAATTAAATTTATTTAATCCATTAGTTTAGTATTGTGTAAGATGCTTATTGTTGAATTATATGCCAAGGCTTGTCAATCCACATATTGGCATAACTTTTCTTGATAGAGAAAATGAACTCATGGAAAGGTAAATTGGCAGAGACTCTTAGTAATTAAAAGAAATAAATAGACTTTGTTGTATGATTTATTGTTGAGAAATTATATTAATGTATTTCCATGATTGAAAATAGTCAGTTGGACCGTTCTTTTTATTTTATTTGATTCTTTAGAGACAACAAAAAATGGAAAAACATATGAGGTTAAATCTCTCTCCAAATTAGTAGGGGAAGCTCCCAAGAAACTCAACATTGCTCCTAAGCCCTAAGCTATTAACAAGATTCACAATTATACACACTTTACAACACCATCAATTTATTTTGGTGTAAAAGAAAAAACTAAAAATAAAACTTTGACCTATTTTTTTGGTTCTTGGAGGTTGATAACAAGACACAAAAGGTAATTTTCTCACAAATGAGGCTTTTTATGAATTTAAAGGTTTGTAATTAAAACCATAGATTAAAAAATCTACGATTACTTGTACAAATCTTGATTAATTGTGAGTCAAAATTGGTGTTGAGTGACCTGTAGAAAAAATTGACCATGAGTTATTGCAAACACTCATCACAATTTTAGGTGAAAAAGTCATGGGAACTTGACAAAAAATTGCAAGTTAGGGTTTGACTTTCCTAGATAAAACTAATAAAATGTGACACAATTTCATCATTTAAACTTCATGTTTTTTAGATGTTGTGGTTGTTGAGGGTTTGACCATTTTAGACACATCTGCAAGTCGTTTCAGACATTGTGAAGGTTTAAACTTTCACTATTTCAATCTTCACATGATGTGAGGGGTATGTATGTCAATGAATATATGTGAGTCATGACTGAATTTTCCTATCACTAATATGCTATGAAAGAAACACAAATATGTGAGTCATGACTGTGAACACCATGAGGATTACAAATAAATACATTTCAAAAATTAAAAATTAAATAAGGGGTTTCTGCTCTATTCTATAAACTGAATGTGTTATCAGTTATTGCTGATTCACTAATACCCATTAATAGCAAACAACCAAAATGCAAACATAAATATGTTAAATATTTCTTAGAAATGGAAAAAAGGACAAAAGCCTTATATGTCAGTACAACAAGAGGCTATTTAGTTTTCATAAATGGATAGAGGTAGAGCTGGTAACTTCATATATAAAATATCACTGTTCCTTTTAGTGTTCATAAATGAACAAAGGCAGAGCTAGTTAGCAAAACATGCCATTTGTTAATGGAATTATTAATACATTGTTTTCAAAGTTTGTAATCAAATTCTAGTATGAATTATATCTTGAAGAACGAATATAGAAAATGAGATGCATGTCACAAATGAGGATGAGGAAGAAAATCAACTAGATGTAGACACGAGTGATCAGGATTCTAATCTTGCTGGCAATGTAGATGATTATTGATGAGCCCCATTTTGTGACCTTTTATTTAAGGACATGGACTGATACAGAGTGAGCAGGGGAAGCTTATTCAAATGATCAACTAAATGATCAAACAACAAACTTAGCACGACTTCTCTCAATTACCCCTTTAATTGGACTTTGTCAATCCACTACTCCTTCAAGGAAATGACCCAACTCACCTAGGATTCTTGTACTCAATACAACCAAGGGATTGGAATTACTTTGAACAAGTTTCAAATGACCAAACTAGGCCACAACATTCTAATTAGCACTTAGGAAACTCCATTTTTTCATTACTCATACCACTAGGTCTCTTTAGCCTTGAATGCTTGTAACACTGCCTAATAGGACATTCTAAATAAAATCCACCCACAAGCCTATACAGGCTCAAAATACTGAATTTAGGAAACTATGATATGCCTCTACAAGACCCCAAAGTCTCACCTGTTGACAGTGGATGGAAGAACAACCATGGACCAATGTATCACTGTCCCCAAGAGGCTTAATTTGCTGATCACAACATGATTTTGATTACCTAGGATCTCCCCTTCACCCAAAAGCCTTGACTCAGACTCCTACAGGATAATTACAACCATCTTCAACATTCCTAAGTTCCTCTTTAAGAAAAATCCACACAAAACAAGCAAAACTCACTTTTTGCTTCACCAATTACGCCTGCCACATGAAGATGCCAGACCTAGTTCAATGTATAAACTCCTCCACACACCTTTCCATTCTCTAGAACAAAATAAATATGAAAATTTACACAAGTACCTTTCATCCCACCAAGAATCAGCATTTTTACAATGTGGAGATGGAAGGAAAAGCCATTTTTCAACCAAAACCCTTGTTTTGAGGGTTTCAGACCTGCCTCTGCTAAAACGGCTATAACTTTTGTTATACTCAATGAAATTTTGTCAAATCAATGCAAAATTAAAGCTAGTTCTTCCCTCTTTCTAACCATATTAGTCTTGTACCCGTACAATCTGTAAAACGTCCGTACCACATGTTTTAGCAGCAATTTTTACACACAAATTTTTCTAGAAAACATCAATTTTTCATTAGAACTTCAATTTAAATGTGTTTCATCAGTCATGCATCGACCATGAGAGGATTATTTCACATTCTAACAACCTTTCCCAATGTCCTCCAACTGAAATTTTTTTTAGTTACCTGTTAGAACTAATCAAACTTCACTTTAGACTCTTAATTGCCTAGTTAAGGCAATGCACACTACTTCCTATAAGCCCAATTTAAATGAGGCTTCAAAAAGGTGTAAAAAGACACCACAACCACTTTAAATCATCAAGGAAACTCCCCTCAAGTACCTGGTTGCATCATGGCATTTTGATTCTTTAATTTTCCAAGGTGCACCAAGCTTACAAAATGAGGATGGAGACCTTGTTATTACATAGAAACTTAACACCATGACCAAACTCAACAAAAAGCCTAGAAAACATATTGAAAGGAATTTAAGATGGTCCTTAGGACCTTATTACATCAAATTCAACTTGATATCAAAAAAAAAAAAACAAGGCCTCAAAGAGGCATGGAAACCCAAGGTGCCCCTACACCATGGACCTTCATACTAATACCTGCTTCAAAGCTTTAATGTTGAACAAAGTTGCTATATGAATGCAATATGAATATGTTTTCATATATGAATGAAATATGAATATTTTTTCATATATGAATGCAATATGAATATGTTTTCATATATAAATGTTGTATGCAATAAGAATGCAATATGAATATGTTTGAACATATATAAATGAGGATGCAATATGAATATGAATATGAATGCAATATGGATATGTATACCATCATTGCTTTACTTTGACAATTATATTTTCTTGATAGCTCCTCTGGATCATTGCTTCCACTATCATGACATGATGTTATAACAGTCCTTGACCACTGTACTTTAACTCACTGCTATGACTGTTATAATGCTTGTACTGTTCTAATGCATTTTTATTACAACAAAACCTTCACTCATTAAGTATGTGATGTAGAGGTAGGGGTTGTTCAAAGCTCTCAATCTTTTACGACACTGGTTTTGTACTCAATCACTTAGACACCCTTGAGACACTACTTGGGTTTTGTGGCTTGGACCTTCTTTAGATTTTGAACCAACATCTTAGGTTATTGTTCACATACATGTTTAGGTAGTGAAATCACAAAAAAAGACCTTTGGAGACCAAATTCAATGTCATACACTCATCCTTTGTATTTAAGACTGCTCTAATTGATTGGTCAAAATCTCTCTGTTTCTTCCACTGTCATTTCACATCGCTATTCTTTACTATCTCTTAATGTCATTCTTCATTGTCTTGATAGTGTTATATATCCTTGTGGTCACAATCATGACTATGACTATTGCAACTCATTATTTCACATACATTTCTGCATCATTGTGTATACACCATCAAAGTCATTGCTTTTACATTACTGCCTTTTGCATTCACTTTCTTCTTGGCACTATTTACTACTTTTATATATGTTCTTTATCACTGTCATTGTTCTAGCATCCTTTATAAAATCCATCATTGAAGAATTGTTAAACATTGTTTCTATGTTTTCTTTTACACTTTTTTACTAAAATAGCATTGTCTTTCCTACATATGACATTATCTTTAGCCCTATTTTGTAATATTATTGTATACCATTGCCTTGTGAACTGCTTTGGCATTGACTGCTCATTTCCATGAAAGTATTTCTCATTTTTGTCTTCATTTCTTGGATCTTTCACCCATTGTGGCACTTGTTTCCTCACTGACATGGTCTTTTGTTTTCTATTCCTTCACTGTTTATAGCAGCAGTATACAATCCTTGATGATTGATCACTATTTTTTGTCAATTATCAAGGCATCAATACAGTGATTCCCCATTGCAATAGAAGCATTTCCTCATTATATCCCCACTATTTTGGCATTACATGCTGCTCACATCCTTTGTTTTCTTCACATTCTTTTTAACAGTGATATCACTGTTATCAACATTTGTACTTCTGACTTTATGCACTAGAAATCATTGTCTCATATGTATCTTTATATACTGTAAGGTCATTGCTTTTTTTGCTTTGATCAAATATTCTTCACTGTTTTGCATATATATTGAAGTTCACTATTGTTTGACTACTTAGTCCTCCTTGTTTTTGTTGCTGTTACTTAAAATTACTATTTCAAAGATCTTCGAATACACCTATTTTAAGCATCATAACATTGTTCATTTCAGGGTTATTGTTGTTGACTTCATGCGCATTGGAAACATTGTCTTTGGATAAGCATTCATGGATCACTATCAACACACATTGTCTTGATACATCTTCATTGTATCCCTTTGATCTGATATAACAATGTCTATTTTGATAATGTTTGCTATGTATTATAAAAGCATTGTCATTAATGTTTGCTATGTGTTATAAAAGCACTATCATTAATGTTTGCTATGTTTCCATGTTGTAGCTTGTTTGTATATGTAATATTTTTATTTGCTTTTATGTTTTAGTTCAAGTTTAATGTTGGTTTCTTGTAGTGCAGTTTCCTTTCTTTTTATATTGTGGATGTGTGATGGTGTAAATTGTAGGATTTGTGAATTTCTTTGTACTTAAAATAATGTTTCTCGTCTCAAGTGCACCAAATGTGTCATAAAATATTTATTTTATTATGAGATATGCAATTTTTCACAGTTTCTGCATCACTATGCAATACTAAAGTGTCTCATCTCTTTTTTCTTTTTAAATCCAACATATGCATGACTACTTTTCAGGCATTTCAAATAGAGTTTTATTTCATTTTGTTCTATCTGTACTACTTAGATGCATTTGGCCATGCTATTTTAATGGAATTTATCTAAAAATTCTCATGTTACTATAGTTTAATTTAATCATTCTGCTTGGTTTATTATATATGAGCTAGGCAACATGTTCTTTATGTTGTTCCTTAGAATTTCCTTTCCATTAATTTTCCTCATAAAGTTTTGTCAATGGATTTCAGGGGTTATTTTGTTTGAATAGTTCTAGGATTCCGTTTATTCTTTTAAATTGAAAATAATAATATTGTTGTAAAAATAAAAATGTTCCATTCTTAGATGACTGGTCTGCTCAAGTACCAGAAATACTGATAAGAGTTTTCGCTGCTCATTTTCTATATGAACTTCAATCAAGACCTTGATTACGCCAACTCATGATTTTTTGAAATAATTTTCTTTTAAAGGTTTACATTGGCAATAGATGTCTATGGGATTTAATCATTTTCCCCATATACATGGAGTCTAATGCTAGCAAATATTATGTTAGTGTTAGGCTTATTCTAAAATTCGAGAGCATCATCAACTAGTGAAACTATAAAAAGTTAATTGAATATTTAATGGTTCTATATCTGGAGTAGGTAAGATGTAGGTAGAAATTAAATATGAGTTAATAGTCTTCAGCTTTTCTTCTCCCCCGCCTATTCTTTTTCTGCTGCTTATTGCAATGGTCTCCTACCTTTTATCTAAGTATTTGGTCTAGATTGAATTTCCACAAGATGAGTAGCGATCCACTGAAAGGCCATCTCTTCTCTCACTAGAACAACAAAATTTTGAAGCAACTTGGCCACTGCCATAGAATTTGTCTGCCTCACTCCCTGTTCTGCCAGATATGTATTGACAAAGAATAGATTGACAAGTATTAAAAACTGAAGGTCACTGAAAGAGAAAAGCCTCTTCCCTCTGCTGATGAGATTTGTTTAGGTGAAAATGTGTTCTGAATTCCATTTAGTATGAAAAAGCTTTTCTTAAGTAATGACCTGTTGAATTATTATGATGTGGAACTCTTGTGTTACTTTTTCAAACACATGTCATGTGTGAAAATCTCCATTGAAGCATTTCTATGGTTGGAATCAAATATAAGTATGATTGATAGTTACTCACCTAGACTCTCTTTAAGAACTTTAGATTAGAGTGTTATATACAAATATAATAATAAATTAATAATGATGGTAATAATATTAATTATAATAAGGTTAAGGGAGGTGACTTTTTAAATTTGAATTCTTTAAGTATGTCCTAAGGGTTTCTACTCTGGGATTCTACAGTGGGAGCTAGGGGAAGGCAGGAGCCTGTATCTATGTTGTTATGTGACGTGGATAAATATATATGACCCATGTAAAGGGTGACACACAACAAAATAAAACAAATAGGAAGGGCAGGTGGTGTAGGTGCCAATCGAGTCATTGGGGTTGTGTGAGAAGATAGTGAGCATTGCATAGAACCATGGATTGTGCAGTTGGAGCAATAGGTATTTGATCAGAATTATGAAGAGGATGATTAAGATGAAGAATAGCAGGTGGTCACAAACATGTACTAGAAACACTTCTTGGAAATCTACCATTGGGATTGTCGCAGTCCTTTTCATGACATGGTTCTTATTTCTCAATGTTACCAGGATATTATATATAGATCCACTGCATGATATTTTCTTGACATTGCTATTGTGCATTGGGTTTTAAATCACCTAGGGAACCATGCCTCATATGTTTTGTTGAAACACTTTTTCTACACAACTTTGCTTTCTTTTTCTCTTGTAGATTTGGGTCTCTTTAAATGCGTTCAGTGATTGTTATGCCGTATATAATAACTGTATTTTGTCAAAAGTTTTGAAAAACATATTCTCCTTACTAACCATGATATCTGTTTTCAT
The DNA here is from genome assembly GCA_007258455.2 of Sequoia sempervirens. Taxonomy (NCBI): domain Eukaryota; kingdom Viridiplantae; phylum Streptophyta; class Pinopsida; order Cupressales; family Cupressaceae; genus Sequoia; species Sequoia sempervirens. The sequence goes on along the minus strand of VDFB02193867.1, from coordinate 522,329,518 downwards.
TATATTGAATTTGTTGAAGCACTTCTCTCCTATGTTCTTTCTGTATCTAAAATAATTGTGTGCTTTTAACTTTTTCTTCTATTTAAAATCTATCTAATCAATGACAAAATTTAGTTGCTACATTTTGGTCACTAATAGGAAATCTCTTTTCCAGGGGTCTTCATCAATTCTCAGAAGGGTAACGTGAACAGATCTCTGTAGATTTCGGTGACTGAGCACAATTAGTATTTAAATTTTAGATGCTTCCATCAATATTTTCTTCTGGTATTATATGTTAATAATTTCTTTTATATGTTAAATCAAATAGAAAATCTTATCTCTTGCCATGGTTTCAAAATCTTGATAGGTGTTTTGACCTAGGCTTTGGTTCCAGTAGGAGTCTAACTATAACCCTATGTGGAACCTCAGCACTATGAAATGTATATTATTGGTTTTATCTATTAGGGAATTGTTTCATGTTGATTTGTGACTTTTTTATCTTTTCATTGCTTGTTTTCTATTGTGACAACTTTTATGTATTTCATATTAAAGTTTAAAATTTTGTTTGGTGTAGGGATTTGTTGCCAAGCCTGATTCTCAACAAGATGGCTACTTGATGGTATGGAAGTGCATCATTCTAGGCAAAACTAGGGTATGTACTATCCTTCTTTGGGGAGAAATGGTCTGGAATGCTGCTTTATTTAAAATCTTATAGAATGTATCACAGACATGAAAAAAAGTATTTGGAAACCACCATATGATGTATCTTAATATTTGACTATGATGCTTGGTTTTTTATATGCATGCAATGCAATAGTTGAGAGGAGTTTTTATTCACTATCACTGGTCCGTTGGTAGTTGATTGATTACTTGGGGGCTTTTAAATTTTTAGTCCACCATTTTTTGATTTGCATACATTTTTACCACAAATAGAGGTGCATTTATTCACCATCTATGGCCTTCTATTGGTACTTGATTGTTTACTTAGGTGCTTCAAAGTTTATGCTTGACCTTTTTCTGAGCTGTAATATTCTTGCCATAAATAAACTGTAGAGAATGTTTTACTAACTGTTACCAGGAAATTCTATTAGAGAAACATGGACTGTATAGTTGTCCCTATACCCACAGTTTCTGGTGACTATATTTATATAGGATATAACTATTTCCTTCCTCGATTATTTATGTACCCTAATTTTATTGAAGTCCTCATTCCAATATCCATATCTGAATCCTAGGTCTCCAGGTAACTATGGACCACACAAATTTTACAACTTTACACATTTGGTAATAGTAATTGTTAAAAAAGAAAATTATTTTGGATAATAAGGTTTGTTATATAACATGAATTTCTAGTAAGACTAATGGGTTATGTGTTTGGAGCACAATGTTGGGCAAACAAAATTTTACAATTTTATATATTTATTAATATGAATAATTAAATAAATGAACTTTAAAGGATAATAAGATTTGTTAAAAAATAGGAATTCCCTGCTTACACTAATGGATATAGTGGTCATGGTAGATATAAACTTGAAAAGATAAGGAGGATGATGCATAACCAATTACTTAATGCAACGATTCACACTTCCCATCAGTTTTGATAGTTTAGAATTTTTTGTTTTTTCCTACTGCGTTCTTAGGTGTAAGTGGATATGTAACTACTATATTGTATTTAATAGGGAGTTTTCTAATTTTAGAGTAGGGTGTTATTTTTTAGCTAGCAGTAGTGGGTTGCTGGAAGGAAGTAGTATGGTATGGGAAAAGACATGGTATGAGAGTGTCTAATTCAGCCCATAAATACAAGTTGTTTTCTAATTTGCATAGATTTCTATTTTATTGTAAAGGATGACCTGTTGTTTTAGTTTTTTGCTCACTATTTTGAGCTTCGACTAGATTTTTCTATCTAGAGCCTTTTGCATCAAGATATCTGGTATCTATGTTCATTTGGACTAATAATATTTTTATCAATTTGATTGGCTATACTTGAAATAAACAGACATTAATATCTAAATAAGATTAATTAAATTTTCCTTTTTTGATATTTATGAGATACAAGGCTCTCAAATGATCCTTTAAGATTTATACTTTACTTTGGTAGGGTTATGGGATGATAGAAACAACAGGCAAGTGAGTATCTATAGACACCCTAAAGGAAAACATGCACTATGGATCAGCTAGTTTGATGTCCCCAAATATTAAAGCAAAGATAGTGGATCCTGATTCTAGCATTTCTCTTCCACCAAATCAGATAGGAGAGTTGTGGCTGCATGGCCCAACAACTATGAAAGGTATATTTTTTTTTATGTGGTTAATTTTTGTTAACCAGGCCATGAAACACATTAAGATGGAATCTGGGTGATTTTATCAAAGGGTGAAAAATAATAAAATCTTAGAACTATTTATGAAAAGAACTATCAATGATTCAAAAAAATGAGACAAAATCTCTTTATCTCCTTGAAATGTTGCATTAAGCATTTGAAACCTTGCAAACTTCTTTGATTCTAGACCTTGATAGTGACTAGGGTTTAAGCTCATATGAGCATGCTCTTGGTGTAAATGTAGTTGCATTAGTGCAGATGACTCTGAATGAGGTTGGGTTTAACTTGTAAGTGTAAGGTGAATTGTGATAGATTAAATAATGCTTAGATATGGCTATTAGCTTGATAATGCAATGTGGCAAGTAAATTGACCATAAATTTCCACCTAAAAGGGGAAGATCAACACACCTTTCTTTCAAATAAAAATTCATCAGCCTTGAAGTTTTCTAAGAATTTAATCAAATAGGAGAATTCACTAAATTTATGATATCATAACTCTGAAGAAAATTTAGAATTGAGATACAATATTCATTCAGTGTGATTAGAGTTTTACCAAGTGTGGGTACCTAAGTGGGATGAGAGGGTGCAAGTGAATATTAGATTCGTGTGTAGTAGGGGCACCAAATTTAAAATTGAAAGTCTCAAAAGTACACTTTTTCGGGGGGGTGCAGGGGTTTGATGAATAAGAGTCCATCTATAGTACACATTTTTTATATAAGTATAGAAAATGCAAAAGAATAAATAGAAATTTAGATGCAAAATTGCAATCCATATATGGACACAAGGGATTATGTTGGGAGGATTTGATAACTGAGATGATCTAGTAACAAAAGATGCAATAGATTCTCTGTGGTAATATGACTTTCTTACATATTTGTTGGGTTTTCCTTGATAAAATATTTTTCTTTTTCCTCTTTTGCAAGTATTTTCTAAAAAAATTTGGAATCTTATGTGTTAATTGAATTTTTTGTATGGTCAAGTGTTGTCAATCTAACAAGAAAGTTCTATTAAGCATGGAGTCAACTTAAAAGTTAAAACTCAAACACTGTGAGAACTGCATCATTTGGATGCTGAAATGTTTATCAACTATCAATTTTGGATAAGCATCATTTGCTATCATAGCCTAAGATTTCCATGACACTACAATCAAAAGATCTATAATACATGCCATTTAATGGTAGGATACTTCAACAATATAGAAGCTATTAGTTCTGTTGTGGAAAAAAATGGCTAGCTACATACAAGAGATCTTTGTTATATTAACACTGAAGGCTATGTCTTTGTAATAGACATGCTAAAAGAGCTGATAAAATATAAAGGCTATTCTAAGGTATGAACATCATTTGTCTAGCATCATACATGCAGTGCAAATTTTTAGCTAGCTTGATAAACAAATTCTTGTCTGATCCTAGACTCGTAAAATAATTTAGTTTTTTTCTCTGCATTGTAGGTTGCTATTGCTGAATTAGAAGCACTTCTAGTTTCTCATCCTGAGATTACTGATGCTCCAGTGATACCGTAAGCTCCAATGGACTTTGCAAGCTTGATTTTAGCTTGCAATTTCAACAATACCTACTTCTTAAAGATGGAATTCTTTGTTGATACTTGAAATATTAGATAAAGAAATTATGATAGCTCAAGATCATTAATCAGGATAGGAATTAGATAAAATTTCAACATCCTTTATGCTTTAATGCATATTGATAGCATGTCTCAACCCTACCATTTTGGCACATGTTGAAAATTGATTTATAGAGCATTGCATTATGTCGAAACTGCCATTTTGGCACAGACTGAATAATGATTTATAGAATTTACCCTTATGCCAAAAGGGCGACTTAGAAACATGCTCAGAAATGCTTTAGCTAGATTAGAAAACTAAGACTATAATTTTCACACAAAATAATTTATAGTTTTACTTTGTATTTGAAGACAAAATGTAAAAATACACCCAGATTTAGTCTACTCTATATTTTAGGGAAAAAATGTAGAAATACTATCATACAGCCATCAACACCAACCACATCTTGGGAGCTACATAGTATGAAGTTTTCACATCCATTTCTTATATTTTTGAATGCATCTGTATCATTATAGACATGTAGTTTAGGTGGAATTATGATTCAAAATAGGCGGCTCTGTAGAGATGCAATTGTTATATCATTTATGATAATTTCATTAATTTGAATTACAACTATAATAATATTATATATTTCTAAATTATTGATGTAGAAAATTCTATCAATTTATTATCCTTCCTATTGCATTGTATTTGATTCATTATACCTCTTCTTGAAATACTATCCCATGCTGAGAATTAGGAGCCTCACTGTATTATGCTTTGCAATCCTACTCAGCAGGGGTAATGCAGCCTTTCTTACAATCTTGTTCTTGGATTATATATTTCTTATTATGTATCTTATTGGCTTACATCTTGCCTGGTGGACCAAATCATCTAATTACAGAAGGTTATCTTGATCCTACTTTCAAGGGTCCTGGTGGCATGTAATCCGGTTTGCTTGCCTTGTCTATGCTTCCACATTTTCACGTATGTCTAGCAGGGCACTTGTAACTACAACATATGACAAAAAAAATCCTGCTATTATGCTTTGATGGATGTCCCTTCATTATTACTGGATATCTGATGTAGTGCACATTATTATAGTGTAAGCCTATTTTTCAGATTGTTTCATTTAGCAACACCAATATTCTGCACAAGAACACTGACCCTGTTTAAAATGATGGAAATGGTTCACATCTCTTAGAACAATTTCTCTTGCAATTGTATGCACTTACTTAACTATCCTAGATTTATGTAAAAGAGATTGTATTCAAAACATCATCAACATCTGAAGAACGTGAAGCTACTAAAAAGGAGGAAAAACTCTTTAGTTGATGCCTTCTTATACTGATCTTTGCTATTTTTTATTGATAGATATAGCTCTTTAGTATTTTGACCATATTATGTAATATGATATGACTTTTGCTTATATTATTCTTGTGAGCATAGACTGATTGGATGACGATATTTTGCTCTTACTTTAGAGGATATAAGAAAGATGGTTTTTACTTTGATTTGTGTGATGCTTCTCTCTAGAAATCTTGATCTGCCTCTGCTTGACTGGATGCAATGCCTAGTTTAACTATTTTTGTGATATGAAGATCCTTTGGAATATCATGGTCTTCTGCCCTTGGATGGGTCAATTTGGTTCTTGATTACATATGGAAATGGCTGAATATAAGCTAGAGAGATGCTCTCATAGCTTTGAATGATGTGACTTTGATCTTTTGGGTTAAATTTGGATTGGACTTAGTCTGTTAAGTGCAATATTGCATGAGTGTTGGCCTCTTGCCAATCTTTTTCCAGATCTAGAATTTACCAATATTGCATGAGTGTTGGCCTCTTGCCAATATTTTTCCAGATCTAGAATCCCTTAACCCTATTTATCTTCATTCAAAAGAAGAGTACTAAATATAACATAGTTGATCCTAAAATCCAATGTCTAGAAACTCTTAATCTCATAGATACCAAATACCCATCTAAAGACACATTGAGTTTTTCATTTTACCCTAGTCATCAAGTGTGCTAATATGTGATGTTTACTTGACAATTTGTAATATGTAGTAGGTAAACTTGTAAGAGGCATTTAACACTTCAATTTGTTGTTTTTAGCATATGAAATTTTTTATCCTTTATGATTATGTGGGGATTCTAACTTGGTTCACATGCTTTTTGTTTTGGAGGAGGTGGACAGAGCCAAGGCTGTATAGAAAATGCAGGTGCCAACTATAGCTGAATATTTTTGGCATCCTTTCTTTCAGGTTCCTTTTTAATTTTTTTTTTCAGTACTATATAGTTCTATATTTTTCTTGTTTTATTTTATGACTACATGGTAAACAAAAGTCTTTGGGACATCAATATTTCTACCATTTGATCAAAATAGATTGAGAAGAACCTAACTAACAGACATTTTAAATTTTTATGTAGGAACATCAAAGAAGATTCAATTAGACTGGGATACTCATTTAAAGATAGCGTATGGTGCTACAAAAGAATTAACATATCCTCATCATGACTGTAACCAATGCATTGTTCAGAGGGATGTAAAAATATCTAACATTCTTTTAGATGACAACTTCGAAGCACATTTGTCAGAATTTGGCATTGCCAAGTGCATTTCCTCGGCCAAAACTCACACTTCCACCTATGTTATGAGTACTATTTGTTATATTGACCTTGAATATGCAAGAACCTCAAGGATTAATGAGAAATATGATGTTTATAGCTATGGTATTGTTCTTTTGGAGTTGCTGACAGGCAGGAAAGTTGTGGAAAATGACTCAAATTTACTTTAGTTGGTAGGATTCATGATTGGTAGTAAAGATACCAACAAGATATGAAGATGAAGAGGTAAATGATCAAATTTTTTAAGGGATAGTTCAATGGTAAGAGAAACAATGAAGTAACAATTAACATGGTCATAAGATGATAGTAATCAGAATGAGGGAAGCCTACAGATGATTGGAGCTTTATCACAATCATAGAATGAAAGTTCCTTTGCAAAGATGTATCATGTATTTATGTATTACAAGGGTAAGGGACTGTAGGTTATGATATAAAAGAACAGTCATGCACAAATGATAGTTAGAGGATCAACAAGCATTACAAGGGTAAGGGACTATAGATTATGATATAAAAGAATAGTCATGTTTTTCTTTTGTAAGTTGTCGAACATCATAAAGGCAAGGTTTGGGAGTAGATTTCAGCTAGCTTTTTTCTCTCTTAGCAATGTATTGTAATCTTTCAAGTTCTTTCATGTTGGGACAATCAATTGTAACTCTATTTTCAAGCTTACACGGTTGTATGTAACATCTTTTTGATTAATAAAATAAGCTATTTTTATCATCTCATTGTTTTTTTATTGTGCAAATATTTTAGATAGTTGATAAGTGATCTTTTTTATTAATAAAATAAACTACCAAATGATGACAATTAAAAATGTACAAAATAAATGACTACTAAATCAATGACTAAATATCTGGCTAAATGACTAAATTAATGACATAAATATATGACTAAATTAATGATTAAATATATGACTAAATAAATGACTACCACATGACTAAATAAATGACTAGTTAAAAATAATCAATGACTAAATATATGATTAAATTAATCACTACCATGACTAAGTAAATGACCAGTTAACAACAATCAATGACTAAATTAATGACTAAATCAATGACTAGATAAATGACTAAAATAGTTTAGTCATAAATTTGGTCACGTTATAAATGACCGGAAATAAACTACTAGTGGTCACGTGACCAAAATTAGTCATTTATATGCAAGTTTTAGTAGTTTATTTAGTCATATATTACTGTTTGTGTACTAGTGATTGTTGGGAGATCTTAGTTTGTGTGAAGGTGGTCAAAAGCAAAATATGAAGAGCAGGGACATTTTGGTGCATCCTAGACCATATCTGACCTCAAACTCGGATTCAAAAGGCTATTTTCAGTCAAGATAGCCTTTTGTTTCATCAAAATTTGACATCAGGAACTCTAGATCGAAAATTTTTGCCAAATTGTGTATTTTCTCAATTTTTTGAATTTCTCTATAGTTTTGGGAAAAAATATTTCCTAATTTTGAATTCTTTTTTTAAATTTTCAATTTGTATGCAAAAAATTTATTGTAAAATTTTTATTATTGAAAAATTAAAAAAAATTGTAATATTATTTTTTTATTTTTATAAATTAAAAAAAAGGGGGTTTTATATAAGTCTGTGTACAAAGGTACTGCATCCACAATACCTGTGCATAGGTAGAGTACCACACTAGTGACAGTTGTGCCACGTGGTGGGAGGCCACTGGCACCACAGGCACATGACCCCCTATTCCCTTGCTACACGACGACTCCCAGACCACCCATGACCTAACACTCTACACGTAGGTTGACAATTCAACGTCTATCGGCAGCCACCATAAAGCAATCCAGCAATAGCTGACAATCGAGCAGGAGAAAATAAATCCATCAATCAAGAAGATTCTACTCGGGGCAGCCTGAGAATATTATGTTTACGTGTAGAGAATATCCCAGGAAGAAAAAGCATATACCGGGGAGTCCTTGGAATATTTTGTCGAATAGTCAATTGGTCGTCTGACATCCAAATGGGTGTCAATTTTAAGCACATGCAGTGTGCGACAGCCATTTAGCCATCAAATTTAACACCACAATTTGCTGACGTCAGCATTTCCAAAAAAAAATTTCCCCCCTCACCAATGAAGTTTTTGAATTTGCATCCCAAGTTCAGAGGCTCATATCTTGCTCATTTTAGCTTCTTTTTCTAAGAATTTTTTTTTATTTGGGCTAATTTTTCTTGTACTTCATAGCCATGTAGTTAGTTTCTGGTTTTGGTTGACAGATTTTCTAGAATTTTTAGTTTTACAACATTATACTTGTCCAATCCTCAATTATGCAACTTCTGGGGCTCCGTATAGGCACATAAAAACTCCTTTTCATGTGCCATTTTTTTTGAAAGTGCATGATTTTTCATCTACTTCTTGAATATGCAATCAATTTGAAGTGATCTTGAGTGGATTTTGTACTTTTAACATATAGTATTTTTTGGCCTATTTGGCACTTGTATTACATAGATATGAATTTAGGTCTTTGCTTCAATATTCTAGTATGTTCTTAGCCTATTTATTGGAAAGTTGTCAATAAGAAATCATAAGCCCACTTAGCCAAGTTGCAAGTGGCATATTGTACACACATTGCATTATAAAGTGCCAAGAGCATCTTTTTTTGGTGGGGTGTATCTTGTGTGATTGTGCCTATTTTATCTCTTGTGCTCTTGCATTCCATCATGGGTTCATCTAAAGTTCCACTCTTAACTACACATAATTATGCTACATGGAAAGTACGTGCATAGAGTAAACTAATGGAAAAAGGTTTAATTTACTATATTGATGGAACCATAACTGCACATTTAGATCCTAAGGCAGATCCAACTACATATATGGATTGGCTCACTAATACTTCTGTGGCATTGGGTACACTAAGAAAGTTCATTTCAGATGATCTGATTTTCCATGTTGATAAATGTACTACAACCAAGGAAGCTTGGGATAAGCTTGCTACTTTGTATGGAAAGGTTGATAAGGTTAAGCGGTACAAGCTTGAACATGATCTCCTAAGCCTTGATCCCAAGGATTTTGACACAATTTAGGATTATGTCACTAAGACAAATGAGTTAAGAGCACAACTAAAAGATTGTGGTATTGAAAAAGAGGATGATCAATTGGTCTTCAACTTGTTGGACAAGCTTCTAGCTAAGTATGCAGCCTTTGTTTCAAGTTTTCAGACTCAATGATTGACAAAATTAGCAACTTCAAATCACCATCTTTTGAGGCTCTCACAGATATTTTGATTCTTGAGCAAAATAAGTTGATGATAATGGGAATTCTCAAGTCTTCAACTTCAAGAGCATTGCTGGTCAATCATGGAAACAACAAGCAAGGAAAAGGGAAAGGCCAAAATAAATATTCACCAAAGCCACAAGGAGAGAAAAAACAATCCACTCCTCCACAACAAGGCTCATCATCTTCTTCTTCAAAGAAGTACAACAATTCAAGTATGAGGGAGAAACCAACATGTGCATATTGCAAAAATTTTGGTGATGAGGAGCATCGTTGTCATGTTAAGCAAATTGATGAGTTGAAAAAAATCAAGAAGAACAATATCAACTTGCCAAATGCATATCAAGAGGACTCATATCCTTCCACTTCTACTTCTAAGGGAAAATTCACAACTCTCATGGAAACAACATCAAGCTCATCTCCTTCTTCTACATCATCTCAACATGAGAAACATAAGGGGAAAGCATTTCTTGCAGTTGCAGATTCTAATTTAGATAGGTGGATCCTTGATTCAAGAGCTTCACATCATATGACTTCGTCCAAGGATATGTTCTCTTCATTTGATTCTTGTTCATCACCACCCATTTTGATGGCCAGCAACACTTCTTTGGAAGTTTTTGGGAAGGGGTCTATTGACATTGAAGGTGGAGTATTTAATGATGTTCTATGTGTTCCTACTTTGACAAGGAACATCCTTTCCATCTATCAGATTACACATAGTGGTACAGGAAAGAGTGTAGAGTTCACACCAAATTCTATCATTGTTCAAGATTTGCATAGCAAGGCTCTTGTTGTAGTTGGGGAGGTTGATCATCATTCTTGGTTCTACACCTTCTCATATTTTTCTCCTATTGATGATTTAGTTCACCCTAGTATGGACACACTTGAGGATAATGAGTATGGTTACTTGAATCTTGGAGTGCTCACTATTCCTGAGGTTCTTGAGCCTATGGTTGATATTTCATCTCCTACATTGACTAATGTACTTGATGATACTTTTGTTCTGACAGTTTTAGTTCCTTGTGATTCAGTGCAATAGTTCATACCTTGTCTTTCAACAACAATTTCATGGGATGACTACTTGACAAACATTGGCAGCTTGTTTGTGGAGTCCTACATTGCAGATTTGGGAGACACATTTGATTACTTACATCTTCTCTTTGATGAAGGTGATTCTTCTTCAGTTGTTGCAAGGGAAAACTTTGACCCTCCTCTACATGATCAATCTTTCAAGGTTGATGTGATTGTGGATGCATATGTACAATAGTTGGAGGAGGCCACTTTCTCTCTTGAGGAGATATTGTCTTTGGAATATGTTCTACCTTCATCCTTGCTAGATCTTGAATTGTCTTTTTCAGCAGATGAGAGTGTTGTTGCAAAGGGGTTCTCACAAGTTCTAGGAAGTCACTACACAGTGACCATTGCACTTGCCATTGTAGCTTCACATGTTTTGGGAAAGGCATCTTTCAGCATCAACATAGGGAAATTTGAGCAGATTTCAAAGACTCCTTAAATTTTTAGGGTTATTCCTTCTTCACTTGTGGATTGGGGAGACTTCATTCATGCACCTTTGGTATTGTTTCTTCCTAAGGGGAGGAACATTTTTCAACACTTTTGGAGCAGCTTCTTCATTCCATTTCGAGCATCTTCCATGGGTGATCATTGTACATTTAGGGGGGGCTACTTTGTCTCTCTTCTTCTCTTATATGGGGGGGGGCTTTTTCCTCACATGGGGTTTTGTCCTTCTCTTGCTATGTTCATAAGCTTTTGTATCTTATCTCTCTTTTGGGAGGTAGTTGTTTCCCACTAGGTTTTTCTATCTTTACTCCACTTGTGAGAGATTTCATTTCATTTGTACATGGGTACCTAACATGGCCTAGTTGTTGGGACCCATATTCCATCTTATCTTGCATGGTTAGCTTGAGTCTTCATTCCCCAAGTTGCACTTAAGGGGGGTGTTGGTGTAAATAAGTATTTTACTTATTACAATTTACTTAAGCTTACTTAGGGAATGCATATCATTATAGGTTGCACTTGTGACACCTAGTTATTTGCATATTACATCTAGGTTTGTGCATGCATTGAGAGATGTGATTAGGACACTTAGGGAAGTGTGTAGGAGAAATTCCACTCTTTGTGGTGTAATCTAGTTATCACCTTTTTATCTCCACTTTTTGTGGCATGATAATTCCACTTTCAATGGGTGATCCACCTTTCATGGAATTGTCTATTATTTCTTTCCACGTACCCTACACATGATTGGGACACTTGTCCCATTCATTACCCTTCATTGTGTCCTAGCTTTCATTTATAAGCAAGCCTTATACATGCTTGTAATGGTCTATCTTCATGGTACATATTCATGCATATTTAGAATACAATAATCGTATTCTCTCATTTTGTCTCTCTCTTTTGTGCTATGTTTAGTCTCTTGATCCTATTGATGCTTTTCATAAGTTCTTACAATCCCCAAGGAAATGGCCAAGCAGAAGCCACAAATAAATCCATTCTAAAAATCTTCAAAAAGATAGTCAGTGGCATAGGTCGTTACTGGCATCTAAAGCTAAATACCTCCCTTTGGGCCTATCGAATTAGCATCCAAAAACAAAAAGTTGCCACCCCCTTCTCCCTGGTCTACAAATCAAAGGTTGTATTATGCATTGAGGTCAAGCTTCCGTCACTAAGAATATCACTGCAAAACCTCATCACGGATGAAGAATACCAAGTATCAAGACTAAATGAGTTGGAACTGCTAGATAAACAACATATAGAAGCATTGAACCATTTGTAGGTCTATTAGAACTGACTCAAGAGGAGCTATAAAAAGAAGATTGAGAGAAGAACCTTCCAGGTCAGAGAACTTGTGCTAAAGGAGAACCAAAAGAACGTCCCAAACCTAAACAACAAAGGAAAATTTGAACCTAACTGGTTGGGACCCTTCATCATCATAGCGAGCTACAAGTCAGGGGAATATCAGTTATCAACACTCGAAGGTGAGCCTCTATAGGATCCCATCAATAACTCCCATCTCAAAAAATTTTATGCCTAAATCCTTCAAGGTATAAAACCAAAAATATGGAAAAAAACAAAAAATGTCTTAAAAAATGGTAACCCTGATAAAAACCTAGAAAACATGCATCTTGGTGACAACAAAGGAATTGAAAAAGAAAAATTCCAAAAAAAATAGAAAAAGAATTGAAAATAGTAAAGAGAGAAAATCGTCCTCTAGTGAAAACCACTTCGGTGGCATTTGGGCAAGTACCTTGGTGAAAACCTAAAAAATAAGTTCCTTGTGTAAATAAGCACTTTCCATCCACCAAGACCTTCATGACTCATTCTACATCATCCATCCATTCTGCTTCCATCATCCATCACATTCCATATTTCCATCAATCACCCATCTGCGTCTGCATCATAGCTTGTTCTTGTGTTCATGCCATGATCCCTCCTAGTACTACTTGGCCCATACTCAAGGTCATTTTGTCCTGCCTCTATCAGAGTAATCTATCATTTCATGCTACGGAAATGTCCTCTTTAGATTATATTTGTGTATGTTCTTGAAGTCCCCAAAATCAAAAAATCCAAAAACATAAAAAAATCAGAAAATCCAAAAACATTAGAAAATAAAAAAATCCAAAAACATCAAAAAATTAGAAAATCCAAAAACATAAAAAATTAGAAAATCCAAAAACATCAGAAAATTAGAAAATCCAAAAACATTAAAAATGAAAAAATCCCAAAACATTCAAAACATATCAAAACCCAAAAATAGGTCAAAAAGATAGTCAAAAAGTAAAAAATAGAGTCATCTTGACGAACTACGGGTCTCTAAGCCTTGAACATAGGAAAGGTTGATATTTGATCATCCCTTGAGACATTTAGGTCAGTCCTTTAGGAGTGCATCATAATAAATTGGCAATCCATTTGTTCATATCTCATCAATAATTGAGTCTATGTTAGTTGGCCTACGTGGTTTTTGTAAGTATAACGCAGGCAAGGCTAATCTATTGATCAGCCTCGAAGGCCCCTAGGATAATTCTTTAGGTTAGTCAGTTGGTCAAAATCTCAGAAAACCCCAAAACATTTGAAAATCAAAAATCAAAACATTTGAAAAATCTCAAAAATACAAAAACAACCTTAAAACATTTCAAAAAACATAAAAAATATCCAAATATTTGAAAAATCCATCTATCTCATCTTGCTTTCACTAGCAATAAACATCACTAACAATAAATCAATCATCATCCCCAACCTTTGGTGAAACAGTTAGAAGCAAGTTTGGCAGTTTAAAAGTGAAAACTCAAAACGTCAAAGTCTAAGGTTTAGGTCAATACGTAAACAAGTTGGTTAACTCTTTGTGTCAATAGCCTATCATCCAATCAGTCCCAATTCAATCATCTAATAACATCATTTCCTAGGATGTATCCTTCCTACAATGGGCATTATTTATCAGAAATAACACTTTGGATAAATGAAATGATGTGCCGCCATCCACTAACATGTCCTAGGATGTATCCTTCCTACAGTGGGCATTATCTATTGGAAATCATTTTGATTCTTATCCTTAAAAAGCACATTTCCTTTTAATTAGTAGTATTGAATAAAATTAGCTTGTTTGTCTACTTTATCTTTCTCTTTTGACTTATCTCTTTTCACTCATTCCAATGACCTCTCGATGATGTCCAAACAAAAGGATTTAGAGAGATAGGAATGGGGCAATGATCATTATGTTTTTATCTATTGTGCATGTTGGATGTTCTCGTATTATAACCTCTATCATGTGTGATTTATTTGGGGGTATGTGCAAGATCATGATGGGCCAAAAAGTGGCAATATTATGGGTATTTGTAGGGTATGTGGCTGATGACATTTTTTTCACCCAAAATTGATGAAACAAAAAGGGTTTTTAGAGGAGATTCTCAGCTTTCCATCAATATAAATTATGCTTTAATTTGAATATAATAAATAATTATTATTTATTTTCTATTAGAATTACGACTAAAGTCTTGATCAATAGGTTGATTGAAAAACATCTATAACTTTAAAATGGTATCACATTTTTTGAATCTGAAACATGCGTCACATTCTATGCTTCACATACTATAGTATTAAAGAAAGAAAAATTAAATTTCATGAAGTTTTGACCAAGTTAAGATGCTCGGACATACGAGTTTTATATTTTAAAATTTGTAATAAAAATTCATAATTAATTATTTACTTGGAAAAAAATTACAAAAAAAATATGCATCATCAGACATTAGTTCCTCTATATATATAAAATATTATAAAAAATATTATCATTTTATTATGGTTAGGGTGGTCCAGACACCTACTTCTTATTTTTTCCTGAAATTTAAGTACTATTCAATTGAAATTTCAAATTTTCAAATAGATTTTATTTATTTTTAAATAAACCTAGTAGTTTAGAAACTACATTCAATTTTCTACATATTCTATTCTTACATATTTTTGAAATAATATAGATAACTTATTCAAATTTTTACATCAAGTTGCCTAACAGTGATTTTTCTAAATTTTTTGCCACTTAAGGGCCTGTTTTTTCCATGATGATCCTGCACATACCCTTGGGTGTAGGGGAGTTGTTTTAAGTGTCTTATTAACCACACAGGAAGGCTTTCTTTTCTATGTTTTGGTCTAAGATGTTTGAAATATCTGAACTGCATTTTAAATGAGGTTTTGTATGTCAGGTGTGAACATGAGTACTCCTATCTAATTGTTGAGTCAAAGTCCACACTAAGTGCAATTCCATCCTAGTTCTTTATACTTTGATGCATTGTGCTTATGTGCATTAACAAATATAAGGTAAGTGGCCCTTTTAAAATACCAATTCCTAATAATAAAATCATCCATTTCTCATCATCATCTCTAATAAAGTTGACTTGTTGAATCCTCTTGTCATCATCTCATTTCTTCTTTCTTCTTTTCCATGCTAACATCATGTCATGATTAGGTAATCATCATCACCAATGCATCGATCTTGCATCCAAAAACCATCAGCATACTACATATCATATCATATCATCTAAGAAACACTAATCATCTCACATGCATGTCCATCATCATAATATAGATCTTTTAATCTAAGCATCTCATAAAACCATACATTTGCATAAAACATCCATTGCATAATCATATAGGCATCATCATATCATCCATCTCAAACATAATATATCATCATTTAAGTTGTTTAAGATAATATAGATTGGCTATTCTGAACATCTTGAAACCATCTCATTTGTATCATCATCATAACCATCCATATGTCCATCTTGAACCTCTTTATCATGAGATCAACCCTCAAATCAAATCTTTTCCCTTGATCTCTCGAGAGGGCAATATACCAGTATACTTTTTTTTCTTGGGGCAACTAAAAAACTAAGAAACTTTTTGAATTTTGATCACGGTAAGTTTATTCTTTGAACCAACGCAACAAGTGCATTTCTTCAAAGAGGGGAAAAATGTAGACATAAAAAATATCCTGATCAACTAATTTTGATTCTTCTATAATTACCCCTCTATTAAATAAATCAAACTTATTTAATTAAACCACTAATATCATCCTCTTTGATTAAATAAATCAAATCTTTGTTTAATCAAATCTTTATCATTCTCCTCTCAACTTTGATTTATTTTAATCCTAAAATCTAAGTCAAAAGTCAAAATCACCTAATCTTCACTTAAGTTAATCAAATCATGGTTAATTCTAATCTAATCCATGTCACATCCTATAGCTTTTCCCACTTACACAAATAAATCAATTTAATTAATTTATTAAATATTCATTTTCTCTCAACTTGCCATCTTTGAGGGATATTCTTTTAAATTTTAAAATCTTTCCAAATGATATGTGTCCTTCCGACAAGGCATTTATTTCATCTTACAAGTCCTTTTTCCTTGAGCCAAGTGGCCATAACTCCATTTGACTCTCCCTCCACCTTGTCATTTCACTAATTTCAAATTTCAACCAATTGCATTTATGTACACATTCATCAAAATATGCACATCCTTGGCCCATTCAACCTGACAAGTGGCTTCTTCCTATTGGTTGGGTTTTTATCCCACATTCATCCCTTTTTCCTCTTCTCTCATCAAATTCTTCTATAAATAGAGAGGTTATCCTTCATTTTTATCATCCACAACTTAGAGAAAAGTTACTCTCTTCACATTGAGAGCTAATTTTATTTACTTCATAGCATAGCATCTTCAAGGCATTTTGATCATTAAGCTTGTCAAGGGTTGGCAAAAGGCCACTTTTCATATCAAAGTGACACCAATCCACTATGGAATAGGTATACATTGTTGTGCTTCTTTTATGCTTTTAATTAGTTTGTTTTGTTATTTTGTTTATGAGGCATGATGTATTATTTCATAGGGGCATTATTAGGTTTGCATAGTTTGAACTAACCCATGCTAATGAGTGTTGAAGTTTAGGCTATTTGTAGATTTATGGTGCTCACAAAAAAAAATTGTCTCATTCTTTGAAATGTTTCAGAATGAATTAAAAAAGTGTCTCAAAGACTTCTTACATTCTTGATTTGTGGTCTACGTAGAAGGATATTATTAATAGTCCCTAGTTGAAGGGTTACAAGGGTGTGGTGAAGTTTTCCAAGAAGAAAATTGGATTTGAAGTATTGAGGTTACTTTCAGGGTCTGGTAAGGTTGAGTTTTTTATGAACATTTTGTGTAATGTCTTCTCAGGGCTAGTTGAGTTGTTTTGTTGATGATTTCACAGTTTGAGTTATTTCCAAGAATGCCAAAGAGAAATAATTTTGTATGATTTCCTTTAATGGTTGAGTTGAGTTGTGATCCTCCTATAAATGCATCAGATGACAAAAGTAAAATATTTTTTCTTGTCCTTTCTCTCACAATATATTTAGTGTCCTTTGAATCCTAGCTAATAAGACTTTTCTAGGAGAACCTTTTGCTCTAGAGAAATGAAGGATACCAAATCAAGGTGAAAAGAAAACATCATAAAAATAACATATTGATAGACATCTTGGTAGGTTTAATGGATAATCTTAGAAGAGAAAGGCCTACATAATGAAAAATGGGTGTTGTACTATGGTTGCAAAGATTTTGGTAAATTGATATGAAGAAAGTATTACATGGAAGTCTCAACCTTTAAGAAATTATAGATTTGTAATTCTCTTTAAAATGTTGAATCCAAGCATCTCTAATTTTCTCATCAAGAGTTCATGTACTTTGATAGGTCCTTGCATTCCTTTTGAAAGTATACATACAACAAACTTTACCATCATTCTTATTAGTACTCGACTCAAAAACATATTTTCCTTAGAACTCTAGCTAGTAGGGAGTTTAATAATTATGGTGAGGAAAATTTTTAGCATGATATTTCCAACCTTACCAAAGTCTTCAAATCAAATGGATGCAAAATTTCACACATATTCATATAACTCAAGAAATACCAATCTCACTTTAACTCAAAACCTAGGGATATTGCATTTCTATCCTCTGAATTTTCATTCTTCTCCAAATTCTAATATTCTTCTTTAAAAGGCACTCCAATCTAGGTTCAAACATTTTTTGACTCTGATAAATAATGTCTCCTCTCTGAAATACCTTAGAGACATTCTCAACTTGGAGTCTATAAGGTTGTCTACTCATGTAGTACCCCCTACATTGGTGAGATGGGTTAGTTTTTTACCAGTAGGACAAAAGATGAGTTTTTGACATAAAATATGAATGGGTCCTAAAGTCTACTCTAAGAAATTATTTATCAAAGACCGAACACCATATTTTATTAAAAGGACACTCAAATTTAGGTGAAATAAGTAAACTAATTTGAGAGGAAAATTGAGGAAGCCATAGTAGTAAGCTATCACCCTCTAATCTCAATCATCATCATGGATTGAGTTTGAGTTTCTCTTGGAATCCCTTGCTAACCTAGCTCAAAAAGAACTCTCCTTCCTTCATGACCCATATCTATCTACCATTCAAATATTCTTCCCTTTCACCTCACTTCCTTTATTTTCTCTTCTTATCATCTCTAAGACCCTATTATTTCTCATTTTTTCCATCCCTAGGTATGTGCAGGATCATCATGGAAAAAATAGGCCCTTAAGTGGCAAAAAAATTAGAAAAATCAATGTTAGGCAACTTGATGTAAAAATTTGAATAATTTATCTATATTATTTCAAAAATATGTAAGAATATAATTTGTAGCAAATTGAATCTAGTTTCTAAACTACTAGGTTTGTTTTATTTATATATTTATATATATATATATATATATATATATATATATATATTTGGTGAAAATTTGAAATTTCAATGTAATAGTACTTAAATTTCAAGGAAAAAATAAGTAGATGTTTGTCTAACCACCCTAACCATAATAAAATGATAATATTTTTTTATAAGATTTTATATATAAGTAGAGGACTCATGTCCTGATGTGATGCCTATTTTTTTTTAAAAAATTCCAAGTAAATAATTAATTATGAATTTTTTATTACAACTTTTAAAAAATTTAAAAAACTCGTATGTCCAACCACCTTAACTTGGTCAAAAATTCATGAAATTCAATTTTTATTTTTCTAATCCTATAATATACGAAGCATAGAATGTGACACATGTTTTGGATTCAAAAAATGTGATACCATTTGAAAGCTATAGATATTTTTCAATCAGTCTATCAATCAGGACTTTAGTCATAATTTGAATAGAATATGAATAATAATTACTTATTAAATTCAAAGTAAAGCATAATTTATTTTGGTGGAAATCTGAGAATTTCCTTTAAAAACCCTTTTCGTTTCATCAATTTTGGGTAAAAGAAAAAGTCATCAGCCACATACCCATCATATTGCCACTTTTTGGCCCATCATGTTCCTGCACATACCCCCCTCACCTTTTCTTCTGAATTATGTTAGCTTTATTGATAACCTCTACTCCTCTACTCTCTTGTTTGTCTTATGGAATTTGAACCCTTGATATGCTTTACCTCTTTTTTTTCTTGTTTATTTTTATTTTTATTAGTTTTATAAATATGAATATGTGTAGATACATTTATGCTTACATATACTAGTATCTATTTATATTGAACCAACTATACATTAGGGATAACTAAAAGAAACACCCCTAAAAAATATATAAAATCTTGGTGAATCTTTCATTTTTTTGGGGGAAAAGTATTAATTATATTGGAAAATATTTCCTTTTTGGAAAAAATATTAATTTTGTTGGCAATTTTTTAAATCACTTGAAATTTGTAAAAATTCTTGTTATACTTGTTTTCAAACAAGTAAAAAATTATCATTGGTGAAATATTCTTATATCCAACTAAATAAAATAGTTTTGTTGAAAAATTAAAGTTGTATTCAAAAAAATAAAATAATTTCGCTAGTAAATTAATCTTGTATTCAAACAAATAGATTAAGTTGGTGAGTCATATAAATAATCAAAACTATAAAATGAATGATTTGGTTAATGTGTTGGTAAATTTTTGAAAAATCATAATGTGGCTGGTGAAAAATATCAAATGCTAAATGATAGTGATTAAGTTACTAAACCGTAGATTTTTGGGTAGGGCTTATAGACTACTCTTGCACTCTTAGGATGTTTCACCTAAAAGGAGATAGATAAACCGTACATAGAGGAATCTATGCTAGGTTCACTCAAATTCTGCAATGTATGATGTACTTGAACTAAATGGAATGAACTAAGTGCAATTATATGAAATAATTGACTAATTATGTGTGTAAAACCTAAGAATTATGTAATATTTGAAAACATAATGTGATATGCAAGCATGAACTAAACATGAAAAAATGTAAAAGAAAAATAAAAGAGGGTTGAAAAAAGTGCACTTATGAAGAGACTAGAAAATATGGAATCTTTTGAATGTTGTCTGAGATCACATAAAATCACCAATGGGACTCATTCACCACTGATGGTGAATCAATTCTGGTTCTGATGAAAACTATGAGAAATTGGTTTCTAAGTTTCAGGATCTAGAATCTAACAAACCCTAGATTTCCAGCCTTAAGGTGGGACTCATTCACCACTAATGGTGAATCTGTCCTCTCCAAAAAAAATTGAGAAATCAAGGGACAATTCTTTAGCACCAGATATGAGATTGTCTACTTATTGGGTTATCGAAGCCAAATATGTGAAAGATGGACAAAATGTCCTCCAAGCTTGAAATGGGATGTAGTTGACTTGAAACACTCTTTTGACTTCTTTCCCACTTTTCAACACCTAAATGCTTGTCAAATCTGCATATACAAGTTTGCAAACATACATACAAAAGGGGAAATGGTTAAGGGTTAGGTTATAGGGATTTTCCTTGGTCAAATCCCACTTTGGTAATCAAACCCTTGATGAAATAATGAAATGAAGGAGAATGATAAACAAATAACATGCAAATGATATCAACTTACCAAACCCTTGCTAAAGAAAATCTGAAGATATGTCAATGGATGCTCCAAAATGCTTGATTAATGCTTGATTATAGGATGCAAAGTGCTCAAATTCTAATTGAATGCTTAAATGAGTTCGAAGATTGTAGATGTAAAATGAGGAGAAAAAAACTTATTTATACATTCTTGTGCCTTAGTAACCCATTGATACCTCATTACACGCTAACATCGAGTAATTTTGAATAAACACCTGAAAGAAATTTTGAAATAGTTTGAATTTGGAGCCAAGAGGGACTCATTCACCACCCATGGTGAATGGGTTCCACCTTGGACTTGAAAGTATTTGTTGGGTTTACATTAAAAAAAAACTTAATTAAGTTGTAAAAGGGCATAAAGGGGTCAAATAAAACATAAGAAAGGTGTAAATAGTAAAATTATGCCTAGAAAAGCATGAAATCTTGTTACAAGACTTTACAACACTTCAAAATAAGACTTGATTAGTGATGAAAAAGGTGATTTTGAGGTGAATTGTAATGAATAGAGTCTACAAAAGTGTAGAAATGTTTTACAACACTTCACAATACCTTCATAAGACACCGTTATTTGAATTTTAAGGACTTAAATGTGCATATTCAAGCCATATTGTAGCAATAAATAAAAGAAAAATAGACCAAGCATCATGAAGAAAGGCCTAAAAGACCATGAAAACAACAAGGGGCCATTTTTCTATGGCACATTTAGCCCCCACTTTAGTGAGAGGATGAACTTGCTTCAAACTCATAATAAAGTAGCCATGCATATCGACAGGGATTAATGCACTTGTGTTACCAAGATGGAATGACAAGGATCGAGATGGATGATGAAGCCCCCTAGATGAAGATCTGATGAAAAATTAGACATAAGAACAAAGGAACACAAATTTTGAAATGAAGGGATAGGATGAAGCTTTGATCGTTTGTCCAACTAGTTGTGGATTAGATCTAGGCTATTTATTTGAAAAAGAGAATGCATACTCACTTTGGGGTGAAAAAACTCATGGCAGTCCACTGAGTGAGAAAAATGGAAAGGTAAGATACATACGCTAGTTTATATGCACTCACAATCACAAACATAGCTATGGGGAAAGTCATGTCGTTGAATGGGCTTCCTGCTAAAACCTATCAAAGTTATACCTACTAATAACTTTAACAAGGTGCCACAAGGGAAAATCTTGGTTCATGCTTCATGAGAAAAGAAAAGGTTCGTATGCTTAGAACTCATGGAAAAAAATAAAGGTACCATAGGCATGCAAGTTGCGTTATGCAAGGTGGAAAAGAGTGCAAAGTGCAAAATGAAAAAAAAACTATAAAATGAAAAAGTGTAAAATCAAAAGGATGTTAAAAGGAGTCTTGTTGAGTTTATGTGAGGTCTATCACTTAGGGAACATTATGTCTAATGCCTCCAAGAGAGGACCCATCAAAAAATAAAATATTCACAACTTAAGGGATGCAGTGTGTCACATCAGGCCACAAAGAGGAATGTTATATGCTAAGATAGATCACACTTATGAGGGACATCATACCCAATGTCATCTACAAAGTGAGTGAACGTGTAATAGGAAATCACAAGGTTACACTAAGAATCAAGAATGAAAATGAAATATGGTAATGTATGCCTCCCACTTTAAAGGAATTGCTACATACCATTCTGTGAGCAATTACTTTAAAGTAGCAAAGGAAAGAAAATACAAAAAGGAAAAACAAGACATGAGAGCCAACTTAGAAAGCTCTATGCCAAGTCATATGTTTTTGAGTAAGGCTACTTCATTTAAACAAAAATAAAAATGAAAGAAAAATGGAGTTTCCCTCTAGAAAAGAGAACACACCAAAAACATAAGGTATTTATGGATTTGTAGTGAGTATGTTCATTGCTATAATATTTTTATGAAGGAGCTCGAAATTGTCATCATTCCCCGAATACATAGAATTGGAAGAATGACACAAAGAAAGTGAAAACAAAATAAAAATAAACTATGTTTTGAGTCAACATGGAAGATACATTGTAGTCTCAATGCTTTACATCATCCCCAAAAGGAAAAACACAAGTGAAAACAAAACAAAAAGGAAAATGAAATAGAAAAAGCTTTTGGGTCAACATGAAGGAGACATTACAGTCTGGATTCCTTGTGTCATCCCCAAAAGGAAAACATAAGAAAAAGACAAAGTAAAAAGTAAAAGGGAACTTTTGTGTCAACATGGAAGAGACATAGGGCATCTCAACACTTTGTGTCATCCCCAATTTAAGGAAAACATACAAATAGAAGCAAAAAGGGAAATACATGACATATAGAAGAATAGAGGTATAAAGTGAAGAAGTGTACAATGAGAGGGAAAACACCAAAAACGTGATATAGGGGAACATGATGCATACATACAATATCAAAAGAAAGAACAAAGAAAATTTTAAAAGGCTAGTAAGGAAAACGTCATTCAACCATTAACTAAGTTATTAGTTTCTCAATCTTAAGTGGTTAAGTGAAAAAGGCATATCATAGTTAAGAGACAGGGAAAATTGCATTACAAGGACAAGGCTAACAACTTCTTACCTCCCACAAAGTGTAAAGGAAGGAATGAGCCGAGGTGGGTGATGTGAAAGGATCATGCAATATTGAGAATAGGGAATTCTACAACTATGACATGGTAAAGGGATGTAGGAGTATTTATGGAATAATAGGAAAGTAATCGTTATCAGTGAAATGATAGTTATCTAGTATATCCTTCAATGTACGACATTCTTTGGTTCAATTTCCAAGAATATGATGATATTTACAAAATGGTATGTTAGAATCTTTAGGACAAATGACCAACCTATTCATAGGTGGTAAAAGTATAAGACCTTTATTTAAAAGTAGTTGAAGTCTCCTTTCACATTTAGGTGGAGGATGTGTAGGAAACTTGAGTTTCTTCAAATTTTAAGGTCCTTTTAAATTGCTAGACTCTCCTTTTTCATGAATGGAAGGATGAAGATGACCCATGGGGATCCTAGCATCTTTTTCATTAGAATTAGGTAATGGTTGTTTACATGGAAGGAGAATGTTTAAGTCAGGAGGAGAATCAAATATCATTGTACCATCATCTCAAAGTCTTGAGTATTCAAAAGGAGGTTTATCAAGATGAGAATGATCTTGATGTCCTAATCCTGTGGTGTTTTCTTCTTTTGTTTTTTGTTCAAGAAGTTGGTGAATGTTATGCTTATGTGCTGTCTCACAACCTTATTTACATAGGATAGTAAAACCTTTACCTGGATATGTTTCTTCAAGGTTTATGGGAGTGTTTGTGACTTTGTGATTATAAAATGGTTGAGGATGTGTTGGTTGAGAGGAACTAGGTCCATTTGATAGAGGAACTTTAGGTCCTCCATTGATTTTAGGATGTAAATATGCAAAATGATCAGGAGGTGCAGCAATAGGAAGATCTTGTGGCTTCACAGATGGGTACAAGGTTGCATTGGCTTATAGGTTATCAAGGCATTCATTGTAGAACTTTTTCATGTTATCATAATCCTCTCCAGTGATGTCTACATCATGAGGAGGAAAATCATAAGGAGTTGAAGGAGCATGAGGAAACTCAAGGTCATTAGGGTCACAACCAAAGGAACAATTGGACATGTCTACCGAGGAATTTAATGAATTCTAAAACTTATTAAAAGAAAATGGCATGATGCAAGTAAAACAAGATGCAAAATATGATTGAAAACAAAAATTATGGAAATTAAAAAAGAAAGAAACTACAAAAATCTATAATGCAAGAAATACCCAGAAAATGTCTAAAAATGTAGTCTAAAATATGCAGGTGCACTGATTCACCTAGGGTGGCGAATGAGTCCCAATATGAGATTTTTTGTATTGTTTAGAAAATTTAAAATGATTCTAATTCTTTGCAGATGCCAATTAAGGATGCAGATGTAGATTTTTAGTTTTCTCAATGATATGTAATGCAAAAATGAAATATAAATGAGTCTTTCACTAATGCAAGTCAAGAAACACTAGGATGCAAAAAAAAAAACAATACCCTAATAGAATGTTGATGCAAATGAAGTTGAAGATGCAAGATGCAATTGAAATAAAAAAATGTAAAGTGTTGAATGTGCAGGTTCACCAAAATGAATTGTAGATTTTTGGGTGGTGCTTATAGACTACTCTTGCACTCTTAGGATGTTTCACCTAAAAGGGGAGAGATAAACCCTACACAAAGGAATCTACTCTAGGTTCACTCAAATTATGATATGCATTATGTTATTTGAACTAAGTGGAATGAACTAAGTGTAATTACATGAACTAATTGACTGATTATGTATGTAAAACCTAAGAATTATGCAATGTTTGAAAACACAATGTGATATGCAAGCATGAACTAAACATGAACAAATGCAAAACAAAAATAAAATAAGGCTGAACAGAGTGCACTTGGGAAAATAATAAAGAATCTGGAATCTATATAATGTTATTCGAGATCACATAAAATCACTAGTGGGACTCATTCACCATTGATGGTAAATCAGTCCTGCTTCTAATAAAAACTGTCAGAAACTAGTTTCTGAGTTTCGATATCTAGAATATGACAAAACCTAGATTTCTAGCCTTAAGGTGGGACTCATTCGCCACTAATAGTGAATCTTTCTTCTCCCAAAATTTTGAGAAATCAGGGGACAATTCTATAGCACCAGATTTGAGATTGTCTACTTGTCAGGTTGTTGAAGTCAAATCTATAGAAAATGGACAAAATGTCTTCTCCAAGCTTGAAATTGGATGTAGTTGACTTGAAACACTTTGTTGACTTCTTGTCCATTTTTCAACACCTAAATTCTTTTCAAATATGCATATAAAAGTCTACAAACACACATACAAAAGGGTGGAAATGGTTAAGGGTTAGGTTATAGGGATTTTCCTTCGTCAAATCCCACTTTGGTAATCAAACCCTTAATGAAATAATTAAATGAAGGAGAATGATAAAAAAATAACATGTAAATGCTATCCACTTACCAAACCCTTGTTGAAGAAAATATGAAGATATGTCAATGGATGCTCCTAAATTCTTGAAATTATAGGATGCAAAGTGCTCAAATGCTAATTAAATGCTTGAATGAGTTATAATATTGTAGGAGATGTAAAATGAGGAGAAAAAAACTTATTTATACATTCTTGTGCCTTAGTAACCCATTTATACCTCATCACAAGCCAACATCAAGTAATTTTGAATAAAAAACTGAAAGAAAATTTGAAATATTTTGAATTTGGAGCCAAGAGAAACTCATTCGCCACCCATGGCGAATGGGTCCCATCTTGGACTTGAAAGTAGGTGTTGGGAATTAAGTCACAATTAAAGTAGGTGTTGGGAATTAAGTCACAATTAATGTTATTTTTCAATTTTACATTCAAAAAAACACTTAATTAAGTCGTATAAGGGCATAAAGGGGTCAAATAAAACATAATTAGAAAGGTGTAAATAGTGAAATTATGCCTAGAAAAATGTGAAATCTCTATACAAGACTTTACAACACTTCAAAATAGGACTTGATTGGTGATGAAAAGGTGATTTTTAGGTGAATTGTAATGAATAGAGTCTACAAAAGTGTAGAAATGTTTTACAACACTTCAAAAAGCATTCACAAGACACCATTATTTTAATTTTAAGGACTTAAATGTGCATAGTCAAGCCATATTGCAACAATAAATCAAAGAAAAATAAACAAAGCATCATGAAGAAAGGCCTAAAAGACTATTAAAGTGATAAGGGGCCATTTTTGTACAACACAATTACCTAATGAATTTATACTGTTACATGGGTTTATGTATACACTGTTGGATGATCACACATCAATGGAATAATATTTTTGGGGTTGAAGTTCTAACACACCTAAAATTTTGCACAAATTCTCTGGAATAGAGACACATGCCCAACATATAATTGGTAGTTGTGCAGTTATTTTTTAGAATAATATTGTGTATGTCTTGTTGTGAATTGGACGCTAAAGGGCTAAGTATTGATGTTTTCAAAGGATATCTACTTCATCTATGGTGAATTAAAAATTGAAGCAATGAGTAGTGATATCTTTGATCTATATATAATTCACCAACTTGATGTTCTTCATATCCTTTATAACATATTTACTTTCTCTTTATTGGTCTATGGAGTTTGATTCTACTTTGGGTTAACATTTTGGTGACTTTGGTAGTTTCATTTTCTCCCCAAATTAATTAACGAGGGAGTTCTTAATTTTAATAAATGATTTTCATTGATAATTTTGGCTATAAAACTATTTGTAAGAACCAAAAATGGGTGGTTTCTTTGTCGTGGATGTGAAAGGCCAAAGGATGCACGTGAGAATTTGAAGGAGCATGTAGTAGTGCATAATTTATAGTTTTGTGTGAATGAAAATGTCGCTAGATGAGTGATGTGTAGAGAAAAATGTGAGGATGTTTGTGTGTGCATGCAACTATGGATGGTGCTACAAGTTAATGAAATAAAATAATTTGAATGAATTTTTTGTGGACATAGCCCACATTGTGTGAAGAATGTTAAATATTTATCTTTTGTGAACTCATTTTCCATATTTTTATTTATTTTTTAATAAAAAGGGGTAAAATATTTATTGAATACAAACAATAAATATTACAAAGGGATCAAGGAACCCAAAGGATCCAAAGAAATATAGCCCAAGAACAACCAACCAAGATAAGAACCACCAACCACTGATTTGATGTTAGGATCTAGGACTGTTGCATGTGAATAATAACTTATTTCAAAGATTAAATTGAAGGTCTTTAAATGTAATAACGTAATTGAAATGCTTAAATGAACATCACAATAATTAAGTGATGAACAAAGTAAAAGAGGGATAGTAGAGAGAACAAAAAACACAAGTTGATAACAGAGTTCGCTAATATGGCTATGTCTCTGGGTCCCTCTCCAACAGAGTGAAAAATCTTTGATTATGCTCCAAATAGCTTACCAGGCATCAAAAAAATACAATGTCGAGTCTTCATGAGCTTCCAAGTCTCCCTCCTTCAAGTGCAGTAGAGTAACACTTCTTTGTTGCACAAATTCAAACACTTAGACTCTCCATACAAATCCTCTCATCAGTCACCACCTAGTTTTTCAAGACTTACAAATTTCATCTCCTTGAATTGTGATAGAATAATGCTTCTCTAAAACATAGAGTTAAACACTTAACAAACCAAGAAAATTCTCTCACCAAAAATCACCTTGGTTATAGTATAATTTTTTGAATCAAAAATCACTTACCAAACCTTAGGCTATTCCCCTTTCTATACACCAAATTCTCCTAATATGGTTCATAACCATATGATTTTACAATCTCCCATTTACAATAATAAATCTTTCACAATCCCCCTTAAAATAACATTTAAATCGTAAAATCCTCTAAAATTCCTCTTAAATCTATTCAAAATAATTCACACCCCTTTTAATTAATGGCTCTTATAATTTTGAGCCTTACAAAATAATCCTTTCGATAATCCTCAAAGATTATTTTAAGCCCCTTTTATGTTTCCATGAATTCAGGCTTGATTAATTTAAGGGATTAAGATTTTAATTTTAGGGAGTTGATATATATTACTTATAGGAGATCTAACTTTTACTTTTTGTTTAAAACAAATTTTTTGTCTA
>VDFB02193867.1:522287106-522300633 GCA_007258455.2 Sequoia sempervirens | reverse complement strand
ATCTTTATGAGCTATTCTTGCCTTGAATTCCTCATACCTCCATGCTCCTACATTAGTGTCGGAGACCTTAGACCATACCAAAACTATCTTGTTGTCGGGCACTTGGCTCTTTGTATCCAGCCTCAATCTTTCTGCATCTATAACTGAGGATCCTTCAGTATCACCTTTAGACTTTCCTGCCGCAGCTTTGCTTAATTCAACTTGCATTCACAAGAGAGCCTCATGAGCATCTAATTATCATCCATATTTCAATCAAAGGTTAGCCTGAAAACCTCATAAAACAATTAAGATCCATCACTAATCAGTAATCTTGAAAGTCCAGAAAAATGAAGAAATCTGGGAAAATGAAGGAAACTGAGAAAATCCAGTCGAGGTAGAATTCAGAGAAATCTGACCCAGATGGATTCCTACTGCCAAGACATCATTCGTCAAATAAATCATTAATACGAACACAAAGATATGTGATTATCATGAAATTCATTGATTAGCAACAAGAAATCATCATTTAATATTTACTTCATTACCCCTAACATTGAAAATTGAAAGGAAATGGAACCAGGTAGGAAACTAGAAAATTTTGGATAGGTCGGATTCCTACGGACAACTCGTAATTCCAAAATTTATCATACTCCGCGAATTTGACAAAAATCGAGAAAATCCAGTTGCGCCAAAATTTCGTGGACGCCTCAGAAACCCGATGATTGTTAACACGCACACAACTGACTGAATGATCACACAAACTTCTCTATTTGGATTCCAATGGACATAAAATCAGTCCCAATAAGCAAAACTTCACCTGCACATGAATTTGGATTCCTAAGACTCTCAAATGACCGATTCTCATGGTGAAACAATGATGCCCTAAATTCAATAACTAGACCTCTGCCATGAAAGCTAGGGTAAGCTCAAAGTTTCAAGCACTATCCCTCTAAATGATCAATTTACAGTACCAGGATCTCTCAAGATATGAACATAGTTGGGCTAGACACAAACATGAAAATCGTGGTAACTCTACCAAACCTGACAAATCTAAGCAAATAAATCAAAACCCTAACCTTCACAAAATATAGCAGATTACGCACCTAGGAGGCAAGGTCCTACCCAAACACCTATCTACAGGGATATATCTGACACTCAATTGATAAAAAAAAGCATGCATAGTGCGGGTGATAAAGCCCAGAAGAGGTGGGTCAAACCCTACTTTACCAAATACATAACCATAAAACAAGCAAGGGCCGACCCGAAGTGACTACCGATCGACCCGAAAGATTAAATCAAAGTGCAACAAAAGGAGGGGCCAGCAATGACTTACTATAGATCAATTCTGAACGAAGCTCAAACTCGAAGAGGTGACTGTGAAACAGTATGCCCTAGCAACGAAAAACTTGACACCAATGCCCAAGCAATCCTCAAGCAAGTAGTTTGAATCCAACAATCAAAGCTCAAAATGAAGAACTCCAAGCACCAGAGCAAATAGCAAATGAATAATGAAACCAAAAGGATTCCAAAAGGCCTTTAAATCCACCTACACTCGTGCCAGAGAAATGTACTTCAAACATTAATGAGCAACAGGACATACCGAGGAAATCCAGAAACCCGAGCGCAAAACAGAATTCCAAGAAAAACCAAGCCAGGCGGAAAATCTAGGCGGGCACGAATTCCACGGATATGACAAAAAT
Source organism: Sequoia sempervirens (assembly GCA_007258455.2). Classification (NCBI taxonomy): domain Eukaryota; kingdom Viridiplantae; phylum Streptophyta; class Pinopsida; order Cupressales; family Cupressaceae; genus Sequoia; species Sequoia sempervirens. Next base: position 522,298,954 of record VDFB02193867.1, on the reverse strand, counting down.
TGGGATTTTAATGAAGTTCAGGACTTTAACGAAGCCTGGGAAAATCGCCAACCGAAAATTCCTCGATTCGGGTGAAACTAGACTTCGGAAATTTCAGCTAAGTAACTGCATTAAACGGACCAGATCCGGGAAAATCCGGGAATCGAAATGGAAAAATCCTGCATCTGTGTCAAAACCTGGATTTTGACTAAAACCCAAGTTTAACCAATTCAAACCTCAAGGCAATACCAAAGTTAGCAAGACCAACATCTCAAGACCTCAAAAAGACAAATCCAATAAAACCAAAGGTCAAAAGACATCACGAAAAGAGGGTCCCTACTCCAAGTGGGGCGTGTGTGCAAAACTGCACAACACCTACTCCTTCAAGTGTTGTGACACTTGTCAACAATGATGTATATCTCACAACCACCTATACATAAAAATGACAATTACATATGAAACTATGAATCTATGTCAATGTATGCATAATCAATAAAATATCTTTATAAATCTTTACAATTACCTTTCCCCTTTCTAACACACAGGCCTCCATAGTTCGAGAGAGTCGCATCTTGCTCTCGCAGACTCAGGTGTTTCCTACAAGCAAAGAATAAGATACAAACATATAAGTTAATATATAATTTCATTAATGACAATTCAAAATGACAAACAAGAATATAGTAAAAAATGTAAATGAGTGAGTGCGAAAATACATAATGTGTGCATCTTGAGGCCAAATGAAATGGCCCTAAGGGTGCTATCAATCACCCATGTGAGCTCCTCCTCAGACATTAACTGTTAAATAGACCATGTAAATAAATATTAGTACTTGATACTATCTCTCATTAATATTCATTTTTAAAAAAATGCAAGTTATGAATTTACACCTTAAATGTTACCTATGTAACTATTCCAATGTCCACCTCTCTAGTAGGAGAGGAATCTGTATGGTGTGCTCCACTCCCCTACGTGTGATCTGCTATAATCTCCACATCCTGGATGTCATAATCAGAAGTGTCTAATGGTTGCTCAGGGGGTTGTACAATAGGACCCAAACATATTTGTTGGCACGTATTGCAAATATGTGGCACACAAATATGTGGACCCAAGGAGGATGATGCAGCAGCACTGGATCCATCACCAAGATCACCAGACTATGGCTGAGCTATTGAAGAAGCATGGGAAACCAAAAGACCACTCAAAGAGTGAATGGCCTAGATAGTTTGTGTGGTTGCATCCTTCCTAATATCTGGATGTTGTACTGGAGGTGGCGGAGGAAGGGGAGGAAGGGGAACATGTGGGCGCCTGACTACTCTAACTGCCCCTGGCCTATCTTGGGGTATACCTCCACCAATGCCTTGGAAGGGTTTAATGTCAAAGTAATTGACATGATACCCTAACAAAAACTCAACATATAATTTTTTAATAAAGTAAAAGGTACATCAAGATTATTGTTGGGTGGTCTATCAAAAACAATACACCAACAATCCCAAAAGTTATCTACTATGCCCCTATGTGTGCACCATTTTATAGAAAGTTTTGGTTTGTTAACATTAACTGGAAAACCAGTGTTGGGGTTAATAAATAAAGAGGCTATTTGGGCTTTTGTTATTTGGATATTTTTCACATCATCATAAGACAATCCACATGCATAATATTCCCTCATGTCTTCTCGCCACGAATGAATGGAATTATGTTGGGTGGAGAGGGTTTCTACATTTGTAATTATTCCTGTCAATGTGGTTGACATACCAGATAATCAAGGGATTTTCCTATAAACATCACAAATTCCCCTCAATCGCTCCAATTTTTCATGAATTAATTGTTCAATTGATGGTTGCAGAGGTGGTGGAGCATTTAGCATTTCTGCATTTTGATTCTTTAGTCGGTGGATTTTCATTCAACCAGTGGAATTTTGCATTCTCATTCTTAGCAGCCATAATGCCTAATTAAAGTTAAAAATAATGAATCTAATTAAAATTAGACAATATAAATGAAAAATATTATAAAATAACCCAGTTTTAAAAAAAAAAACTAAAAACCCTACCTTTAACAAAATCTATAAATTTTCTAATCACGGTGTATGAAGTTAGTACCAATTTTGTGGCTACTTTTTGAAAAAAAAGTTTTAAAAACGGACCGTGTTATAATGTAAGTGCGTTATAACATGCTTGCATTATTTCACATTAAAAACAAAGAAAAAAGTGAAAGTATTTGCCTTGGAATACCAACCCAAAGGCTTGGAGGGCATTCCCAACAAGGCTAGAGACGTGTTTTTGCAAATTCTATAATTTTTCACATAATCGGGTCTATGCTCACCATCAAGATTGCATCTAGTTCAATATCGAAAAAATTGAAAACATGGGTAATGTTAGGTTCTCTCTTAGCTATCCAACAATGTAATTTTTTTCACTTTTTGACAATGTTAAGCCTTTCATCCATAATTTCTTTTGTTTATATGTCTATTTTTTGCCAAAAAATAGTGTTTAGTGTTTTTTTGTTATAAATTAACCGTTCATCAAAATTTCAAATAAATTACATTTTTAGAAACTAGACTCCATTCTACAAATTTTAAAAAAGAAAAGAAAAATCAATTATTTTCCAAAATTTGTAGGGGAACCCGACCAATATTCTTGCTTTTCACCTAAGCGTCCACTTAGAAAATTAGTAAAAAATCAAATATTCATTAAAAATTATCATAAAAATTGTGCATCAACTAGATAATGTTAGCTAAGTTTTGGACCGAAGGATTTTAAAAATACTACAAAAAGTTCACCGCTCAGTCGTATAAGAGTTACTATGTTATGTTTTTCTGACAAAAACAACACCAATTTGTGTACATCCCTTTTTGAACCCCTTAATCTCAACCATTTTCAAAATAAATTAGTATTTTAGAAAGTAGACTCAAAATCCATTCTAAACTCAATTTTTTCATAAAAATTCAATCAAAAACCCTATTTTGAAAAAAAATCCACAAAAAACTAATTGAAATTATCCAAATCTAATTCAAAATTGAATCAAAGCAAATAAAAATCTAAAATCTTACCTTTTCAAATCGGATATTGGCGAAATCGGATATCCGTTACGCGAAGAACCTCCTCAATGTGCGCCTGCGGGTTGTTTGACTGTCAAATGATTTTAAAACAACCACAAAATTTGTATATATATACTTTTTACAAATCGAATATCCGCTTTGGATCGGATATCCAATTTGGAAAACTAGGTTTGGTGTTTGCTTTGGTGGTGTGTACTGACACCCAAGCCTAAAAAAAGTCAACACATGTGGTATTTTTGCATTTTTGGGTCTATGAAAGACATGGTTTTTTCCTCATTGCCACTTTTTGGCCCACCATGATCCTGCACATACCCACTTATGTCAGTATAGTTCTTCACTCCAGAATAGAATCTCGACAATTTTATAGTTTATTGAGATAGAAAAAAATACTTTTTAATGCACCTCTAGCTCCAGGACTCAATAGTTGCAAGAATTTGTTTCTCTGCTTGACTCCAATCCTTTATCCTGACTTAACTAAAATATGCATTTTTCAATGGCTCGAAAAACTTTAAAAAGTCATGTAATTAATGCTTGAGTGGATGGGTAGTTAACACATTCTTCTGCCAAGCTTGGTGCGTGTAACCTTTCATGTCTAGCTTTCACTTCAACCAAATTTTAAATATTTGAAAAAGGAATGGTTGAGAAACACCTTTTCAAAAGAATGGAAAGTTTTCCTAACCTCATTGAATACCGACAAAGGTTCCTTAACCATCATAAAATCCTGAAATACTATATCCTTAGTGTATCCTCCACATCACTCCTTAGAAAAAAGTCTTCACATCACAAGGCGAAAGCGAAAGGAGTTTTGACAAACCCGTCAGAGGTTGACAGAGGTTTCAAAACCTTCATGAAACTCCAAAATGATTTAACTTTAACTTTGACAAAACTCACAAAAGTTGGGACAAATCTTTCGGACTTGGACAAGCTTTTCTAAACTTAACAAAGACCAAGACTTTGAGAAACAACACTTCGACATATTGCACAAAAGTGAGGTTTTAACAACTTAGGCGGGGACCAATGGAGTTTTGAAAACCACAAGAAAGACTAACAACCTTCATACTTAGCGAAATTTCAAGGGAACATAGTTTTATAAAGGGACGAAAACTATGGTAACAACATACACCAAATGGTCCTCTCTATATCATTAGATGCATTAATGACAAACCTACACCAAGGATACTCATTGATCTCATGTGTCTAGAGAATGTGATCACTAAGGAATTCTTGTTTGTGCCAAAACTTTATCAATATTCTTATGAACAAAAAAAATTATGGTTAAAAACTCATGATGGTTTTGCTCACCCTACGATAGGTTTTATCACTCTTCCACTTCAAGTTGGATTGAAATAACTAGATTTATCATTCACCATCATCTTAAAATTGGACCAATTTTGTGTGAAGCTAGGATATCCATGGGTATGCTCCATGAATGTCATCCCATTGGTAATCCACAAGTGCATAAAGTCCCCATTTGAAACTCAAATATATATCTGCTTCATCATAGTTGTTAGAAACCAAGATTAGATTTGCAAACTAGAATAGACCTTCCACAAAAGAGAAAATCAGAAAAAGAAGAGATTTGCAAGAAGATGTGCAAATAATTATTATTTGAGAATTCAATAATTACATGATAATTATTTTCTTTATAAAAACAAAGATGCATAACCCTAATCTTATCTTGAGCAACAAGATAGCTCAACAAGATAAGGATGATAACTAATTAACCTAGGAATTAAATAATTACCTAAGTAAAGTTATGTAAAGTGTAATTAAATTATTAATTACACCAACACCCCCCCATAAGTGCAACTTAGGGAGAAGAAAATTATTATGCAAATATGAGTCCTGACAACAAGGCCTGATCAGGTACTCATTTACAAATGCAATGATGAGGTAGAGAAGGAAAACCCAGTGGGACAAAACCCACCTACAATGAGATGACTGATGCAAAGAAGCACTGGAAGAACACTGTGGAGTAACACTGGAACCGCAATCTGACAAGCAAGGAAAGATACTTCTTTCTACAACTAAAACCAAAACCGGAATCATGATAATGTGACAATAGACCCGATGCCACAGAACACTAGAAAACTCACAAACTGGAACAACCCTAGAATCTGTGAAGCAACAGTAGATGAGATGATGAAAAAATATGGAAGTTGTGTATCTCGATGCTGATGCCAAATTGTGACTGAAACTCTTCCATGGGAAGGAGTACCATGAAGACTTTGGAACATTAACCATAAAAACATGACCCTCTAACTGAGATGGATCCAATGCGAATCATTAACCATAGGCTCTCAATCTAAAGTGTGAACCGATGTGAATCTGATATGTGTCAAGCTAAGACAAGATGTGGCCAAAAGAAACTAGGAAACCAAATAACCCATGCAAGTTGCCATCAAAACAAAATGGAGATGGAGGTCAAAGTGAAAACTACACTCTAATCAGATTTATTATGCAAGAAAACCCCCTGGAAATTTATCTCAGTTCATTTATTATAATAACCCAATGATTGTTAAAGGAGATAATGCTAATGTGCATAAACATAAAATAACAAGAAGTGGTATTGAAATGAAGTACAAATATTCAATTTTAACCTTTCCAACTGCCAAAACATCCAAGTAATCTCCAAAACACCCATCGAGACAAATATGGAATAATGATAAACTTGGGACATATACAGAAAAAAGTTCATGGACAACAAGATAGAGCTCCTCAATACCTTTCCAATGCCTCAAAGAAGATGAAAATTGGAGATCGTGGCAAAAAGTTATGAGCTTGGACGTCCAAAATGAACATCTAACTTAAAAAAACAATAAATGCATATAAACTACAAAATACTAAAAAATAAACAACACCACTGGAAATTTCTTGGAACCAGCTTTTTGGTGATATCTCGTTTGCCCAATTTTGATACTATATGCTCAAGTTATGACCAAAAGAAAAAAACTGCTCCTTTAGGAAAAATTAGGGCTAGGAGGGGCAAAGAGGGGCCATACGGCCGATGATGTTGGCACTCCACGGAAAAAAATTTGACATCCATCTAGCCGTCGGAGCAAAAAATTTCCCCCCCTACAAAAAAAAATTGACGGCCATTGAGAAACTGCCAGTGGGCCGGAATATTCTCAAAGAATCTAAAAGATTTCGTTCGCCGTTTGGAGTTGTAGGTGCTGAAATCTGGAGGGGAATATTCCCTGGATTTTCCATTTTCGGTGTTTGAAAGAAAGGCCGGTGGCCTTGCTGCCATCGGTGAGGGATGTCGATCGAAAAGGCTCTGCTGTCAGTGGGATGGGTGTCCGCCGAGGGGGCCGCTAGTGAAAATGTGCTACCGAAAAGTGGGAGAAGGTTGCCGGCTGACAGAGGATGGCCGTCGATGGAGGGAAGACCTGCAGGTTGTCTTTTCAGGAAATGGTCGGCCAAAAAACAACCGTAGTTGTGTGAAGAAATGGGGGCCCATGTAGGTACGGTACGACTACGCAGGGATGTGACCTGTGTAGATCTGTACCCCTTCACAATTTTTAATATATATTTTTTGTTTTTCTTTAAAAAAAACAAAAAGTTTGATTTTGATTTTTTTTTTAATGGAAAAATAAAATTTTGCATGCACGAAAAACAATAGAAAAACCTAATTGATTTTTTTTATCAATGGGAAAAAAATTAAAAACCAGAGAACCTGTACCATTCACCTGCACGGAAATCGAGACAAATAGGGCCTAGATCTATATGGATCTGCGTGCCCTTAAAAATTTGCCTTCGCTGCAACTACTCGATTTGAGCAAAACGACAGGCAATCTTAGGGTTTTGGGGCATTGCTAACATGATGGTGGTGTGTTTTGCTCCAGAATGAACAAAAAAATGCTCAAGTTAGATCCCTCGAGGAACCCCAAATGAACTTGCACCAATTTTCTTCAAAAATATGAGAAGGGGCTGCAAATCAAGGCTTTGATACCATGTTAGAAACCAAGATCAAATTTGCAAACTAAAATAGACCTTCCATAGAAGAGAAAATCAGAAAAAGCAGAGATTTACAAGAAGATGTGCAAATAATTATTATTCAAGAATTCAATAATTACATGATAATGATTTGCTTTATAAAAGAAAAGATGCATAACCCTAATCTTATCTTGAGCAACAAGATAGCTCAACAAGATAAGGATGACGACTAATTAACCTAGGAATTAAATAATTACCTAAGTAAACTTATGTAAAGTGTAATTAAATATTAATTACACCAACAATAGTGGGTTCAATCCTTTGGCTTTCCACAGAAACTTTTCACTAGACTATTTTTAGCCTCAACCTATGTAACCTATTGTTGGAAACTTGTGTTTTCATTGATATTAATAGAGTGTTGTTGAATTAATGTCAACTCTTGAGGAGGTAAGTGTGTTGGTTGCATTATGTTGTCATTAGTATTGACACTAGTGTCAACCTTTAATGTAGTAATGATGAGTAAGTGCTTGCGGATATCAAACTCTTGTGTGGTTGAGATGCTAAGAAGGTGGCAAATGTTGAGTTGGTATTTGTGGTTCTTGGTTTCCAAGTGCTTTTGAGAAAATTCAAACAAAAGAGTGTTTAGTGTGGTAGAGTGGTGTTTAGGTTTGTGCTTTGCATTTATTTTGTATTGAAGCTATGCTTTTGTGGTTTAGATAAGTTGATAAAAGGTGTTCAAAGGTGTTATATTCAGAGTTTTAGGTTTTGGATCATGTGGCAGTAGAATTTGTGTTCACTAGTGTGTGAACTATGGAAAACATGTTATTTGGGAGAAATGATATTGCTCCACATTTCTTCATAGTAAAGTTTCTAGTGTTGCAGATATAGGAACATGCTTATATCATTTGTATCTACCTTCTCTCAAAGTTTCAGGTGCTAAGTCATTTTGCAAGGTTGTTTGGTATGTTGGATGTTTGTGCTAGTGTGTCTAGTTGTACAAAATGAAGATGTTCTTAAGTTTCAGGTGGTTACAGTAGTAGTGGTGAATATTTTGATGACATGGAATATTTTTAGATGTTGTATGAATTCCATGACATGTTTCTATGTGTTCTATGGGTCATCTTTGGATCTGATGAAGTGTGTTAAGAGCATTAATGTAGGTTTGGTTGACCTAGAATGTTAGCACTAATTGAGGAAGTGGTGTATTGTGTGTAGAGGCTCTGCAAAGCATTTTGGTGTGGATTTAGGTCCTATATAATGGTGTACATGTTCTGCCTCCATCTCTTCCCACTACAGAGATGTTTCAGTGCTGAACAATTTTGAAATTATATGTTTAAGGTGTATAACTAACCTTGGATAATGTTTTTAAGGTTGTGAATGGTATAAAGGCAAGGTGAATTGTTGAAGTGTGTGCAAATTTGAATATGTGTTGATATTTGATTTTAATTAGATGTAGAGATATGAGTGGGAGCTTAACACCTATGACTACCTAAAGTAGTGAGAATAAGGTGTCTACATTTTAGTGTATGAAGGTTGCAGATGGTGTAGAGTTGTAGTGGTAGCTATTCCTATTTCTCTAAGATAGATTTATCTTTGTAATAACTAGTCTTCTTTATTCTTCTTTCTAATTTGGTAGTGAGCCATTGGCAATGAAGCCTTCTTTCTTTTGGGTAGTGAGCTTATTATATTCAGTGTTGTAATTATTTTATATTATGAGCTAATCCTCACTGTGGTTTTTCCCTTCTTGGATTTTCCATGTAAATTTAGCGTTCTTATATGTTTGGATGTGTTTTCATCATTTTTTCTCATTTTTACATTTTTCTAATGCATGATAAGGGTTTAATGGTTGCTAAGGGTTTGAGAGCTAATGTAGATCTAAATGTGAATGAGGGTTTTGATGTTTTAATATACAACTAATTCATCTCCCTCTCAGTTGTCTTTTGTATTCAAAAATTGGTATAAGAGCAAGGGTACTTATAAGAAAGCTTAACCCCTTAAGGTACATCCGAATGATACACAAGAAAGAGGCTCCTTTGTTTGATGGATTGGACTATGTATTTTGGAAGACCAAGATGGATGATTTCCTTCTATCCCTAGGGTTTGGATTTTGGAAGTCAATTAAATATGGATATGCCATGGCTACAAATGGTTCAAAAACTAATGATGAGATCAAGGCTTATGAGAACAATGGAAAAGCAAGATATGCTCTCTTGAGTGGTATTTCCAATTCAAAACTTGTGAAGGTTATGAGCTTCAAATCTGCTAAAGAAATCTGGAAGAAGTTGGAAAGTGTCTATGAAGGAGATGATAAGGTCAAGCAAGAAAAGATGCAAAATATAAAGACTAAGTTTAAAACCCTAAAGATGTCAGAGGATGAAGATATTATAGGCTACAAGCATAGAGTGGACGAATTTTTTGATTCCATCAGAGACCTTGGTGGAAAGCTAGAAGAAGATAAGGTGGTAAAGAAGGTATTAAGAACTCTTCCTAAATCTTATAGTCATAAAGTTTCGGCTATTGAAGAAACTCAAAACTTAGATCATTATTCTAGAGATTATTTTTTTGGTGCTTTCACTACTTTTAAATTGAGAGAGTTTGGTCTAAGTGATTCAAGAAAAGAGACTACTTTTAAAATTGGCAAAGTAGAGTAGAATGAGGAATCATATTCAGATGAGTTTGATGAGATAAAAGTAATTTTTGTGAGGAGATTGGAAAAGGGCACTAGAAAATACAAAGGTAAGTTACCTTTCAAATGTTTCAATTGTGGAAAGATAGGTCATTATGCCTCAATATGTCCTTTCAAAACTTAAAATGAAAAATATAGGGAGAGTAAAGGTAAATCAATTAAGAGAAGTTATTATGTTAAAGAATATGACAATATATTTGATGATGAGTCTAATTACCTAGATGATGAAAATGATGAATGCTTGTTCATGACTCTACATGTTAGAACTAATGCTGCTAAATCTGAGAGATGTATGAAGAAAATCACCCTGAAAGGTCATAATATCAGAAGGACTATGGTGAGTTCTTTTAATGCAAGAGAGGAAAAAAACTACTAGATCATTGACAATGGATGCTCAAATCATATGACAAGTGAAAAGAGAAAAAAGACATGGAAATTTTTATCAGCTCAAGGGTGCTAATGGTAAGTTCTTTATGAATCAAATCAATGAAATTTGGCTAGGACATAGAAGAATGCATCACATCAATTTTGATAGCCTATTGACAATCAACTTTTCTCAAGCTATGAAAAATCTTTTAGAGATTACAAAGCCCATTAATGCAGTTAGCAAGGAATGCCAAGTTGGGAAGCAAACAAGAAAAGGTTCAATATCAAAGAATATTCTACCGTAGGACCTTTGGAGTTGGTACATACAAATATTTTTGGACCTACCAGAACAAGAAGCTTTCAAGGTGATAGGTATTTCATGTTATTGATTGATGATTACTCTAGAATGACTTGGATAACTTTTCTCAAAGAAAAATCAGAAGCTCTAGATAAGTTTAAGGCATTTAAATCTATGGTTGAGAATCAAATGGATATGAAAATAATTTTTTTAAGATCTGATAGAGGTGGAGATTTCACCTCCAATGAGTTTAATAGTTTTTGTGAAGATCATGGAATAAAGAGACATTTGTCAGCTCTTAGGAATCCTTAGTAGAATGGAGTAGTGGAAAGGAAAAATAGGACTATTCAAGAAGTGACATGGAAAATGATGAGTGAACAAAATCTACTGGATGTCTACTGGATAAAAGAAATTCATACTATAGTTTATATACTTAATAGAGTGAAAACAAGGATAAATAGCTCAAAGACTCCTATGAGTTATGGTATGGAAAAACTTACACCGCCAAATATTCTAGAGTATTTGGAAGTAAATGTTATATTAAAAGAGATGAAGATAAATTAGGAAAGTTTGATGCAAAGTGATAAAGGAATTTTCCTGGATACCCACAAAGAGCAAGGCCTATCGACAAGCTACAATAAGAGGCTAAAAAGGATTGTTGAAAGTGAAAGTGTCAAAGTGGATGAAGAATTATATAAAATTTTAGTGTTGATAGAAGGATATGAATCAGATGTGTCCTCTTATATAGAAGAAGGAAAAGATGAAGGAAATTAAAAATAAGTATAATTTTAAGAGGAAGAGGCTCTAGAAAGGATCCCTATGACTCCTAAGTATGTTAGAAGAATCATTTTGAAGATCAGATCATTGGTGAAAAAATAAGAGGTGTATTGACAAGAAGAAAGACTGCTATGACAGAAGAACAATTAAATCTATGTTTATTTTCAAAAGTTGAACCTAAAATAGTGATTGAGGTATGAAAAGATGAATTTTGAATCAAGGATATGGAAGAAGAATTAATGTAGATTGAGAAGAATTAGACTTGGGAACCCATCTCAAGACCAACAAACAAGAATGTGATTGAACTAAATATGTATTTCAGCAAGTCGAATGAGAATGGAGAATTTTTTAGGAACAAGACAAGGATTGTGTGTAAGGGATACTCACAAGTAGAATAAATAGTCTTTTGATGCAATGCTAGAGGAAGAAAACTCACTCAAACAATCTCATTTGTCAAAACTCAAACAAACCTTCCATGTCCTTTCAATTAGGACTCACCTTCTTTCACTAAACTCCTATTTTCAAAACTCTCAAATTGCAAACAAGGCCCAAAACCATTTATAGATTCCTCAAAATACTCTTAACAACATCAAAGGATTGTCTCAAAACCAAATCCCAACTTAGACATTTCAAACTCAAAGCCCTTCAATGTAGACTGTTCACAATCAACATATATGCCCATTAGGACCACATAAACTACCAACCCAACTTCCCAATCCAAATCTCATTACTAAAGCCTCAAAAAAGTATA
>VDFB02193867.1:522275109-522287006 GCA_007258455.2 Sequoia sempervirens | reverse complement strand
CCATCATCTTGATGTAAAACCACTTCTGTGTGAAGCTAGGATATCCATGGATATGCTCCATGAATATCATCCTATCAGTTATCTACAAGTGCATAAAGTTCTCATTTGAAAACCAAATATATATAGTTCATCATAGTGGGTTCAATCCTTTGGCTTTCCACAGAAACTTTTCACTAGACTATTTTTAGCCTCAACCTATGTAACCTATTGTTGGAAACTTGTGTTTTCATTGATATTAATAGAGTGTTGTTGAATTAATGTCAACTCTTGAGGAGGTAAGTGTGTTGGTTGCATTATGTTGTCATTAGTATTGACACTAGTGTCAACCTTTAATGTAGTAATGATGAGTAAGTGCTTGCGGATATCAAACTCTTGTGTGGTTGAGATGCTAAGAAGGTGGCAAATGCTGAGTTGGAATTTGTGGTTTTGGTTTCCAAGTGCTTTTTGAGAAAATTCAAATAAAAGAGTGTTCAAGTGAGCGGAAATTAGGGTTTGTGCTCTTACATTTCTTTTGTATTGAAGCTATGCTTGTGTGGTTCAGATATGCTGATCAAAGGTGTTTAGAGGTGTTATATTCAGAGTTTTAGGTTTTGGATCATGTGGCAGTAGAATTTGTGTTCACTAGTGTGTGAACTATGGAAAACATGTTGTTTGGGAGAAATGATATTGCTCCACATTTCTTCATAGTAAAGTTTCTAGTGTTGCAGATATAGGAACATGCTTATATCATTTGTATCTACCTTTTCTCAAAGTTTCAGGTGCTAAGTCATTTTGCAAGGTTGTTTGGTATGTTGGATGTTTGTGCTAGTGTGTCTAGTAGTACAAAACGAAGATGTTCTTAAGTTTCAGGTGGTTGCATTAGTAGTGGTGAATATTTTGATGACATGGAATATTTTTAGATGTTGTATGAATTCCATGACATGTTTCTATGTGTTCTATGGGTCATCTTTGGATCTGATGAAGTGTGTTAAGAGCATTAATGTAGGTTTGGTTGACCTAGAATGTTAGCACTAATTGAGGAAGTGGTGTGTTGTGTGTAGAGGCCCTGTAAAGCATTTTGGTGTGGATTTAGGTCCTATATAATGGTGTACATGTTCTGCCTCCATCTCTTCCCACTATGGAGATGTTTCGGTGCCGAACAATTTTGATATTATATGTTTAAGGTGTATAACTAACCTTGGATAATGCTTTTAAGGTTGTGAATGGTATAAAGGAAAGGTGAATTGTTGAAGTGTGTGCGAATTTGAATATGTGTTGATATTTGATTTTAATTAGATGTAGAGATATGAGTGGGAGCTTAACACCTATGACTACCTAAAGCAGTGAGCATAAGGTGTCTACATTTTAGTGTATGAAGGTTCCAGATGGTGTAGAGTTGTAGTGGTAGCTATTCCTATTTCTCTAAGATAGATTTATTAGTGTATGATTATCTCCAAAGTTTGCTTGCACCTATCCTCAAGAAGACACTACTCTGCCTTCACCATGAACCTAGCAATCTCCTAGGCTCTGTCCTCACTTGGTTCACCAACTGAGCCTTACTACAACTCTGTTCCAAGAGTTTTCACTTGTGCTTTAACTTTGGAGGGTTCAACACCTTCTTTGAAATTGCTGTCTCCTTTGTACCTAGAAGGATCTAGATGCTAACATCACCCAATTTGTTTGATCTACTGGCAGGGGCGTTGTATACACTGATATCATGGATTTCATATCCATTTGAAGCCAATTTGGAGGTTCTGCAATCTTCACTCCTACCGCTTTTAAGAGTTTTCCTTTTGAAGGGCTAATCCTTGTAGCCCTTACCAGTCAGTTTTTAGCCTTTTTCTCACAAATTTGTCAAACAACCTTTCCATCAAAATACACTTTCAGACACCCTTTTTAGGGTTTTAAATCTTGCAACAGATTTCTGGCCTTATTATGTACCATATAGTGCCTTCCTATGATCTTGGGGAGGAGGCCTAATTGCCCTATCTTCTAGGGTTTTAACTCTCCTTCCTTCAGATCTACCTCACATGGATTAGTTGAGGTCTCAATCTCCCTAAATTGCTTAGCTATGACAAAAATGCACCCTAATCCGTACTATGGCCGTACGGTACTCCTTCCCCTGCCCAAATTCTTTAATCTTTGCTCCCAAATCCCTAACCGGGCAGTCCTAGCTCGCCTAGGGTTTGGGTATTAAACTCTCTGCTCCATGCTCCATGTTACCTACTATCAAATACTTACAACTGATTGACTCCACTCCCATATTTCACCAGTCTCAGGGGAATCCCGTGATCAGTGGCTATGGGGGAGTCATTCCAAATATGACTGTCCAAAACTGCAATAACAAAGCTTCCTAAACCCTAATCTATGAAGTCAAAACTACAATACTATCCTAAATAACCTAGACACCGAATGAAAATGACTGAACACTATGCTATAACCTAGACATTTAGGATCTCCAACACCTTGATTCCAAATCAAACGCCTCCCTAACTGTCCATTAGCATCTTCTACCAACGAGGATGTGTTGAGCACACACATAAAGCTTCATATCATAACATACGCTGTCCAAATCTTAATAAAGCATAATTTAGCAATAAGAAAAACTAATGAAGATTTTAGTCCTAGTGACTAATTCTCCACACACACAATACATTCTAAAGGTCCAATCTAAACACACAAACATTCCTGACTTGGCTAAAGTCAGTACAAGCCAAAACATTGAAAACCAAAATGGAGGTCAGCCTAGGTGCTCCTGCACCATTTATCTTTGTAATAACTAGTCTTCTTTATTCTTCTTTCTAATTTGGTAGTGAGCCATTGGCAATGAAGCCTTCTTTCTTTTGGGTAGTGAGCTTATTATATTCAGTGTTGTAATTATTTTATATTATGAGCTAATCCTCACTGTGGTTTTTCCCTTCTTGGATTTTCCATGTAAATTTAGCGTTCTTATATGTTTGGATGTGTTTTCATCATTTTTTCTCATTTTTACATTTTTCTAATGCATGATAAGGGTTTAATGGTTGCTAAGGGTTTGAGAGCTAATGTAGATCTAAATGTGAATGAGGGTTTTGATGTTTTAATATACAACTAATTCATCTCCCTCTCAGTTGTCTTTTGTATTCAAAAATTGGTATAAGAGCAAGGGTACTTATAAGAAAGCTTAACCCCTTAAGGTACATCCGAATGATACACAAGAAAGAGGCTCCTTTGTTTGATGGATTGGACTATGTATTTTGGAAGACCAAGATGGATGATTTCCTTCTATCCCTAGGGTTTGGATTTTGGAAGTCAATTAAATATGGATATGCCATGGCTACAAATGGTTCAAAAACTAATGATGAGATCAAGGCTTATGAGAACAATGGAAAAGCAAGATATGCTCTCTTGAGTGGTATTTCCAATTCAAAACTTGTGAAGGTTATGAGCTTCAAATCTGCTAAAGAAATCTGGAAGAAGTTGGAAAGTGTCTATGAAGGAGATGATAAGGTCAAGCAAGAAAAGATGCAAAATATAAAGACTAAGTTTAAAACCCTAAAGATGTCAGAGGATGAAGATATTATAGGCTACAAGCATAGAGTGGACGAATTTTTTGATTCCATCAGAGACCTTGGTGGAAAGCTAGAAGAAGATAAGGTGGTAAAGAAGGTATTAAGAACTCTTCCTAAATCTTATAGTCATAAAGTTTCGGCTATTGAAGAAACTCAAAACTTAGATCATTATTCTAGAGATTATTTTTTTGGTGCTTTCACTACTTTTAAATTGAGAGAGTTTGGTCTAAGTGATTCAAGAAAAGAGACTACTTTTAAAATTGGCAAAGTAGAGTAGAATGAGGAATCATATTCAGATGAGTTTGATGAGATAAAAGTAATTTTTGTGAGGAGATTGGAAAAGGGCACTAGAAAATACAAAGGTAAGTTACCTTTCAAATGTTTCAATTGTGGAAAGATAGGTCATTATGCCTCAATATGTCCTTTCAAAACTTAAAATGAAAAATATAGGGAGAGTAAAGGTAAATCAATTAAGAGAAGTTATTATGTTAAAGAATATGACAATATATTTGATGATGAGTCTAATTACCTAGATGATGAAAATGATGAATGCTTGTTCATGACTCTACATGTTAGAACTAATGCTGCTAAATCTGAGAGATGTATGAAGAAAATCACCCTGAAAGGTCATAATATCAGAAGGACTATGGTGAGTTCTTTTAATGCAAGAGAGGAAAAAAACTACTAGATCATTGACAATGGATGCTCAAATCATATGACAAGTGAAAAGAGAAAAAAGACATGGAAATTTTTATCAGCTCAAGGGTGCTAATGGTAAGTTCTTTATGAATCAAATCAATGAAATTTGGCTAGGACATAGAAGAATGCATCACATCAATTTTGATAGCCTATTGACAATCAACTTTTCTCAAGCTATGAAAAATCTTTTAGAGATTACAAAGCCCATTAATGCAGTTAGCAAGGAATGCCAAGTTGGGAAGCAAACAAGAAAAGGTTCAATATCAAAGAATATTCTACCGTAGGACCTTTGGAGTTGGTACATACAAATATTTTTGGACCTACCAGAACAAGAAGCTTTCAAGGTGATAGGTATTTCATGTTATTGATTGATGATTACTCTAGAATGACTTGGATAACTTTTCTCAAAGAAAAATCAGAAGCTCTAGATAAGTTTAAGGCATTTAAATCTATGGTTGAGAATCAAATGGATATGAAAATAATTTTTTTAAGATCTGATAGAGGTGGAGATTTCACCTCCAATGAGTTTAATAGTTTTTGTGAAGATCATGGAATAAAGAGACATTTGTCAGCTCTTAGGAATCCTTAGTAGAATGGAGTAGTGGAAAGGAAAAATAGGACTATTCAAGAAGTGACATGGAAAATGATGAGTGAACAAAATCTACTGGATGTCTACTGGATAAAAGAAATTCATACTATAGTTTATATACTTAATAGAGTGAAAACAAGGACAAACAATTCAAAGACTCTAAGTTATGGTATGGAAAAAACTCCTACCGGCTTTCAACATTCTAGAGCATTTGGGAAGAAAATGTTATATTAGAAGAGATGAAGATAACTTTAGGAAAGTTTGATGCAAATCTGATAGCGATTTTCCTAGGATACTCCCACAAAGAGAAAGGCCTATTATGCCAAATAAGAGGTTAAAAATGATTGTTGGAAAGGAAAGTGTCAAAGTGGATGAAGATTTACATAAAATTTTAGTGTTGATAGAAGGATATGAATAAGATGAGTCCTCTTACAGAGAAGAAGAGAAAGATGAAAGAAAGGAATAATAAGTGTAGGTTGAAGAGAAAGAGGCTCAAGAAAGGATTTCTAAGACTCCTAAAAATGTATAGGAAGAATCAATCTAAAGATCGATCATTGGTGACAAAATAAGAGGTGTATTGACAAGAAGAAAGACTGCTATGACAGAAGAACAATTAAATCTATGTTTATTTTCAAAAGTTGAACCTAAAATAGTGATTGAGGCATGAAAAGATGAATATTGAATCAAGGATATGGAAGAAGAATTAATGCAGATTCAAAAAGAATCCTAATTTGGGAACCTATCTCACAAGACCAACAAACAAGAATGTATTTGTCCAACATGTATTTTAGAACAAGTTTAATGAGAATGGCTAAGTTTTAGAAACAAGACAAGGCTTGTGTGTTTGGGCTACTCACAAGTAGAATAAATAGTATTTTGATGCAATGCTAGAGGAAGAAAAACTCACTCAAACAATCTCATTTTGTCAAAACTCAACAAAACTCATGTACTTTCTCAATTAGGACTCCACCTTCTTCACTAAACTCTTTGTTTCTGCAAAATCCTCAAACTGAAAACAAGGGCTCCAAAAAAACCAATTATAGATTCCTAAAACACTCTTACCAACATCATAGGATGGTCTCAAAACCAACTCTAACTTAAACACATTTTAAACCTAAAGCCCTTCAATGTAGACTTTTCACAATCAACATATATGCCCACTAGGGACCACATAAACTACCAACCCAACTTCCCAAGCCAAAAATCCTTACTAAAGCCTCAAAAAAGTATAACTTATCCTGATCAAACAGATCATACTATTCCCCATTCATTTTTCAAGACATTTTACCAAACCCTTCATTCAAACCTTTCATTTTTGGTTTCAAAGAGTGACTGTTATATGAATGTCATCATAGGACAATATCAAGAATGGGATCCAATTCTTCAAACCTTGTTAAGAAGATATTTCTAGCACACTAACACAACCTATAAAAACACTGCCCCAAAGGAAAACACCTTATATATAACATTAAAGCACAAATTATGGACTGTGATAATTTTGTCCTGACAAATCAATCATCAAATTGACCCCATAAACTTGTAAACTCACCAATTCAAAACTTGAAATGGATTCACACACCCAAACACCTTTTACAAACAATATCATTCAAGAAGAATATCATTTTCATCATTTAAAGACAAAAACTTGATTGTTCACAAGTTATTTTCTAGATTTTTGCCCAAAAATAGACCTAGGGCATCATCTTTTCCATTGCTAACCTTCATCACTCAATTTGATACTTTGGAATTTGAAAGAATATATATAAACAATCCTTCTTACCAATTTTCAAGTGATTCCAATGGTGCAAATAGGAGGAACTCAATTTACATTATACACTGTTACCCTAGTTAAGGGTTTCACCCACTTGGAGGAATTTTCTCATAACTCTCTCAAATTTTAATGGATTTTAATGAAATAAAAGCATATGAAAGTATATTCTCAGGGCTATATGATGCAATTGAGGAGAGAAGGTTATTTGCACAAATATGGCCTGAAAATAATGAAAATATAGGAAAATAATAAAAATACAGTATTTTTCATTGATATTCTTCTTCATACTTTATCTCCCAACCTTCCTCGAAGAAAATGAGGTTACATAAAGCCTTTATAAAGCCTATCCAATGCCTAAAACTAAATTTTTAACTACCTTGACTCTTCATCTTCCTCCATTTTACAAAATGTTGCATTTTTGCAATTTTGCATTGACAACTTTTCATCAAATTGTGCAACTTTTACATAATATATCTAATGACTCCAAAAAAACTTTAAATTCCATAAAAAAAACCTATTACGGTCATTTAGACCTTATGAAAACATTATATTATCACTCTAAATCAAAATCCTAAAGTTTCCTCTTGGAGGCATGATCTTGTTAGGGTGCACCTCCAACCTTTGAGGAGACATTTTCTCCTCGTGGCAAGAATGGAGGTTATCATGATTTTTTTCTCTTTAGCACACAAGGATTCAAAATTTTATCAAATGGATGTGAAGTCCTAATTTGAATGGTGAGTTGGAAGAAGAGGTATACAATGAACAACCAAAAGGATTCCCACTATCGATAATCCTAATATGGTCTATTAATTGAAGAAGGAATTATATGGACTCAAGCAAGCTCCTAGAGCTTGGTATGCAAGATTATATAGATACTTGTTGCAGAAAGGATTAAATAAAGGTGCCACAAATAGAAATATTTATTTCAAAGTTGAGAAGGATAAAATCTTGATTGTGGTTGTGTATGCTGATATAATTTTTGGAGGAAATGAAGTAATGTGTAAGATATTTGCAGAGAAGATTCAAAATGAGTTTGAAATGTTAATGTTGGGGAGATGAATTTCTTCCTTAGGCTACAAATTAGTAAGATAAAAAAAGGTATCTTCATCTCACAATCAAAGTATGTCATGGAAATGTTGAAGAAGTTTAGAATGGAAGACTTTAAACCAATATGCACTCCCATGGTTACTAGTTGCAAGTTGAACAAGAATGATGAATCTCTTAAGGATGATCAGAGTAAGTATAGATCAATGGCTGGTGACTACTATACCTAACTGCTACTAGAATAGATATCATGCATGCAATTTGTCTTGTGGTTGGATTTAAAATCCCGAGAGTCACATGTTGCATTAGTAAAAAGGATATTCAAATACTTAAAGGGAACTCGAAAATATGGATTGTGGTATCCAAAGGATAGTAAGAGATTGTTAACCATCTGTTTTGTCACTACGATTTTTCTAGGTGTGTTTAGGAGGTCCTTTCCCACTTATTGATCAATTAGATCTTCCCTTTGGATCTAAGAGACATTTTTAATTCTTGGAATTATAGTTCCCCTTCTCACTTCTTTTTATCCTTCAAATCTAGAAATAAACCCCCCTATTTGTTACTTGGAATCTTTGGAAGGAGAGGAACAATAGGGCATTTAGAGATCAAGTTAGAAATAACATTGGTATTTTTTTTCTATTATTAAACAAAACTTGCAAGATAACATTAATTTTTATGTTTTATTTCTAATAAAATGCCTACTTACACTAAATTGAGAGTGAAACAAAAATGGGGCATCACTCAAAGTTCTTACCAAAAGTGGTGGAGTAAAATTATTGCTAGAAGGGTGGTGAAATGAATCCCCTTGGAATTGGATGGGTGAAATTAAACTTTGATGGGTGCTTTAAGGAAAACCAAAGAGAAGAAGTAACCATTGGAGTGATGAGGGATGAGAGGGGGAAACTGATTGAAGGATACACTAAATCTATTGGTTACAAATCCAATAACGAAGCAAAAGATATGGTAGTTTGGAGGGGGAAAAAGAGACTAAAGAGGCTTGGTTAGAAATTGGTAGAGGTAGAAGGAGATTATAAAATTATTATTGACCTCTTACTGAATAATCATGCTCCCTCCTAGAAGATTAAGGACTCGATCAAGAACTGTACGTTTTTTCTTCAAATCCTTCATCAAGTGATGCTCAAGCACATCTATAAGGAAGGTAATGGAGCTATAGATATTTTTTTCTAACCTTGGCCTTCAATTTTCTGATTAGTTTGGAATTTAAATTCAAATCTCCTAATAATTCTAAAGGATATTCTTACCTAGGAAAGATTCCAAATCCTATTTTCTTAAGTTGGTTATGTCTCGATTAATTGTTATTTTGATGATTGTCATTAGGGGTGAGGTAGATATTACCTGTAATCTAAATCAGATTTATACGACTGATATGGAGATTTCCATGTGGCACCATCATTATTTTGGAGATCTCCCAATTCTATTTGATAAATTTTATTACCTTTTTGCATAGAATTAAAATACAAGCAATCATGTATTTAAGTCCCAACATGGGTTATTTCAAATCCATGTGTGACAATTATTTAGCTTTTGATGTGAATAGTAAGGTGAATGTTTGGCATGACATAAATAAATGGGGAATGACATATTAATAGTGATAAGGACATGATTTCCATGTGTCTTTCTATCATCTTTAGAAAGAAGAACTACAAAGAAGACTATTATTAAGCTCAAAAAAGGTGGCAAAGCTATTTTGAGGAAGCTAAGAGAAAAAATAATATTTTGGATTTCTTTTATGATGAGCTATTTAAGATCATTATGTTGAACACTTCGAGAATCTTGTGAGGAGGGGATGGATCGATATTCTTTGGAAACCACATAAAATTTAAAATTTCATTCCACATAGAATATTTAGTTTACAGCAGAAAGGAAAGAATGAAATCAACCATTAAGATCACATAACACATGAACACTAGATTTTACGTGGAAAACCCAAAAGGGGAAAGACCACATTGAGTGTTCGCTCATAATATATTATAACCAGTTACAAGATATTACTTAAATCTTCAGTGCAAGTGGACTCACTACCCACAAAAAGAATAAAAGATAGAAGAGAGTGGTGGCATGCAGATGGGATTTGAACTATTACAACTGCATCTACAATATGCATGAATTACAGTTCCATTGAAGCTCAATACACTGACTTTATATATGTAGTGTAGAAAAATGTATCCCTTTTACATTTTCACATTTGTTTTGGCCCTCCTAGTTAATTTGGACTTAATTATGCCTTATTTTAGTGTTGTGCCTTTACACTTTCACACTTATTTAGGGCTCCTTTAATAACTGAGCTTAATTA
Organism: Sequoia sempervirens; assembly: GCA_007258455.2. NCBI lineage: Eukaryota > Viridiplantae > Streptophyta > Pinopsida > Cupressales > Cupressaceae > Sequoia > Sequoia sempervirens. Next base: position 522,277,059 of record VDFB02193867.1, on the reverse strand, counting down.
TTCATAATTGGCCCTTTATCATTTCCAAACCTATTTAATTACATTTTTGAAGAGGAAACCGCATTTTATGCCTTAACATAACACTTCTCATTGAGTAATGTGTTGTCCTAGGGTTAGGGACGGGACCCATTCACCGATGGGTGAATGGGTCCTTCCTTAGACCTAGGATCTAAATTTAATTTATGTTTTTGGCAGTATTTTAACATATTCAAATCTATGTTCAGATGTCGGCTTGTGATATTTGAATTTCAGAGAATTGGGGATACATACCTATACATATAAGGTTATTTCACTATGCTACACTGAGTAATTTTAGGAGCAAGTTTATGAGACTTCAAGAGCACTTTCAAGAGAAATTCAAGGAATTCAAAGGAAAATTTATTGAATATTTATTGCAGCATTCAAGATCCAATATGCAATCTACAATTATTTTGTGCATTTTTTGTTTCAATCATATGAAGAAATTGAAATCTAATTTATACTATAACTAAGAGTTGTTATATATTTTCAAGGTGAACTTCATTATATTCTTACTATCTATGAAACAAATGGTTTTCAAGACATTCATACTATCAATATAATTGCAGGTGGGGGATACATAAAAGTATCCAAATGCACCTGAGGTGTGACTAGCCAATTGGGTTCTTATTGTGTAAGTAACCAAAACATTTTCATTACATTCATACTGTATATGTGTAATTGCGGGTTGGAAAAAACTAGGTACATTATGAAACCTACAACCCAAATACTAATTTAAAACCATTTACAAGTAGCAATCCAATTGGTTACTCACCCCTCAAGTGAATTTGGATAGTTTTATATATCCCCCACCTAAAAATCCACCCAATTCTCTCAAACCTTTATCTTTCAACGTGCATAATGAAATAACTCACAACACAGAGTGTTTTCCAACCTCCAATGATTTTGTGCAATATCATATTTGAACATGTCTTCTCAAAAAGCAATACTTATTACAATTTAGAATGTGGGTCTTACTCACATCAGTTTTCCTCTAATGCCTTCAGGTGCACAAAATTTAGTGAAAAGGATACCTTCTTGTGCAAGCCATTGGGCTAGCGAGTTTTATGGTTGAAATCTTGCTAGACATTATGGCCAGAAATAGGTGGGAAAAATGACTTGACGAAACCATTATCTCCTCACTTTCGTCACTATAATTTTTCCTCCCATTTGCCACATTCATCACTTTTATCCCCTGTCTTGGGAGGCCCCGCACTATGCTGTCCCATCATATGGTGTATGTTCTTTTGTATGTTTTAATGCATTTTTATTTGTTATGATGCATCTGACATGCATTATTCTAGGGATAAAAACCAGGCCCAATTTCAGAAGGTGACCTCCCTACAAAATTGCATGGATTACACATGATAACATATTACCCCTTTTTAGGGATAAGACATGTTTGTTTCTATTATCATGTCCAAGACATACATTTTTTCATGGATAATACCTTGGTTTTACTATATTTTGTAGGGAGATTAGCTTCTGCCAATTATATGAGGCTATTATCCCTACAAAAATGCATGTTAGATGCATCATAATCATCATAATGTTTTAAAAATAATAATTTGGAATGCACAAAAATCCCAAAACATTACAACTTTCAACATTCACATTTTGGAGGTTGATGGGGACCTCAGAAGGGAGTTCTAGTCATTTAGAGGCCAAAGAAGAGTAGCCACTCTCTCTACCAAAATGCATGTGATGGGCGTGGGCAGCTAGCAGGTATGTATATTTTCTAGAAATATATATCATTTTTCCATTTTTCCTAGGGAATTTGAAGAATTGAATGAATATTCATTACAAAAAGGGGTATTCTTTAATGGGTTTCTAAGGGTTTTCCTTGCAAAAAGGGGTTTTAATTTGATATGCAGAATTGATTATGTGCTTTTTTATGGAGGGTTTTTTAATTTTGCAATTTTAATGTTCAAT